>VZSV01000060.1:3773017-3790702 GCA_013398735.1 Nothocercus julius | reverse complement strand
AAAACTATATAGCATGGTTAATTATTAATAGTTCCATATAAGCTTTATCCATGCAAGTTCCAAGAGTCAGCTCACAGCCCGGAGTACAGCAAGACAGACTGCAAGAGACGAATATCTCCAGATTCACACTCTTTCCCAAGGCCCATTTTCCCATCTTCATTCCTGCAAGCCAAGGGGCTGCAGAATCCCTGGTACTTGCCAGGGAATTTAACCCACCTTCATAGTCTCATTTTGCAGGGAAGCACAGTGCTGCCCACCAGCCCTGCTCTGGGTGTCGGCACTGGCTGCTAAGGAGAGGCAAGTGAGCAACATGCCGAGTAAATTATATACAAAAGTGCCGACACAAACACCAGCAATGTGCATGCCCAGGACAGAAAGCTTTGCACGTCCACACAGTCTGGTTTGTGGGCATTTTCTAAGTCTTCCAGCTAAAAAGAACAAAAAAGCACCTTGGCTGTAAGTGTTATGCACTGCTCGTGCTCACACAGCAGATTTCCAGCCATCTTCCCCCCAGGGCGCAGAGAGGGGCTCAGAGGAGCCGCTTCCCAGCACGGCAGGTTCGGAGGTGCCTGGGAAGGGGCTCCCTCCCGGGCAGCTCGGCCCTGCCGGGTGAGCGGCTCCGATTCCCGTTGAAGCACAGGTAGAAAACCTGTGCTAGCTGTCAAGCTGCTCAGAACACCCACTGGCGGAGCCTCAGACAGCCTGTTCTGTCCTACTTTCCAACCTGAAGAATAGCACAGGAAAAAACAAGCTGGGAAGATCTGAGCCTCTGTCCCCCAAGCCAAGGTGGTGCTGGGCTCTGCAAACATTTCCCAAGCAGCTCCAACAGCCTTGGCAGCGACTGTGACGTTGCCCAGGTCCTCACACGCTGCGTACAGCCCATTCGTGCGCGTGCAGCATGGCCTGGGCGTGCACGTAAAGAAAAAGCCCAAATGCAAGACCTTAGACAAACGTATCTCCCTCCAAAGGGGAGATTCACAGCACTGGGGTTTGCTGCAAAGCCAAAGAAGCTTCTCCTAATCATCTTGTGCTTATATCTGGTAGGTAATTATATTTGCAATCTTACCTCTGCCCCTGGAGCACATCCCCTGTTGAGGGTTGAAGGTTCTCTTAAAATCAGACTTTGAACAGTTGTATTAAAAAGGCATTACCAGCCTGGGAAGCCAGTTGTAGGGGTGCAAATCACAGCCAAACCCTCAGCTTTGACACCAGGCTCATTCCATCATCTCTTGCACCAACACATCCCTTTCTTACCACTCACAGGGCCTCATCTGACAGATCCTGCAAGCACCAGCAGCCGTGCTGAGAACACTGGGAGCATCAGGAGAGCTGTCACTTGGGGGAACGCAGGAGCTGCAGTTTCCTCAGGGTGTCACACAAAGCAGGATTTTGCTGTGGAATTTGGACAGGACTCCATCTGCAGCACAAGCAGTGCCCTCGCCAGCCAGGGTGCAGCTTCAGAGCATCACAGCAAAGGCAGGTTGTGGATAGCAGGAGATGCCATTAAGAGAGCCACAGCAAGAGAAACAGCCATGCAGGACCATGCAGGACACGTGCCTGGGGCCACAGCAGGCAGTGCTGCCTGCAGCTGGGGCGGGCGCACACAGGGGCGCAGGCTGGGCACGCAGCCCACACCAGAGCTGCAGCCAGAGCCCTGGCCAAGCCTGAGCTGACACGGAGCCAGGCTAGGGGTGGGCAGGAGCCCCAGGTGCAGCTCGGCAGGGCAGCGAGCACCCTCTGCACCCACCCAAGGCTCCCGGGGTGCTGGGCACGCTGTGCTTGGGTGGCAGCAGCTACTGGGTCCTGGGCCAGCAGCTACTGCTCTGCTGTGCAGCCGGCAGCAGCATCCGTGGACACGGACACTGCACTGCCGCGGGGTGCCACGTGTGCAGGCAGCACCGCCAAGCTCGTGGAGCTGCACTTCCTCCGGGAGGCCTTCTAGATGAAAACGTCCTCACAGATGAGAGCATGCAATCACCTGCTCTGCCTTTTTTTTTTTTTTTTTTTTTTTTTTTTTTTTTAATGCAAATAAAAAGGAAATCAGCTGCTTGCGTCTCCTTAGTTTAGCCAAAACACCTGTTTCTTCTGAGGCCTGTTCTGGGCTCATGTTCCACCTTCCCCTGAACTCTTTGTTTCCAGCAGTAAATAATGAATGTGCAAGAAGTAACGAATACAGCAGAAATAATGAATAAAGAAGTTCTTAGCGGTACTTAAAAGGGATCGTTTGGGTCCTTGCAGCCCAGGCACTTGCTGCATCAACACTGCGCATCTGCCTCTTCTGGTTGGCTGCTGTTTAGAGCCGTTGCAGAGGGGCCCGGGGAGCAGCTGGAGCAGGGGCAGAGCTCGTGCAGCAGCAGCCCCTCTCGTCGCTAACCCAGGGCCCGCGCGGGGCAGCGCGCGAGAGGAGCGACGTAACGCGCAGGCGAAGCAGGCAGGTCTCCGGCAGGGCCCCGTGCAACAGCAATCGCCTCCCCAAATTATCACGCATCGTGTTGCTGAGAGTCCCGGGGGATTTATGGATGTTGCTGCTCCATTAGGTGGACAGCCTGGGATTCCCCACCGCCTGCTCACCCGGACACCAGATTTAGCGCCGAGTGCACGGTGTGATCCACTGCTCTCTGCTCCTGCCGCTGGTGGGAAAACGTGTTGGATTACGACTATTTGGGTGCTGCATTATTTATAAAATAGGAGGAAAATGAAGCAAAAATAGAGCAGTCGAACGCAGGGCTGGCCGGTGCCCTGCAGTGCCTCTGTGTGCTGTGTCAGGAGCTCGCCCAGCGATAGCCCTCCTCGATGGACATCCACGCGTACCTGCGGAAGCAAGTGCCATGTGGGCATCCCCTCCGATCCTGCTGTGCTCAATTATCCGCAGACAAAAAAAAAAAAAAGAAAAAAACCCACATGCATAGAAAATTCCTTCAGCTCCAACCCCACCGAATCACAAGCTTGCTATTTCGCAATATATATATCCTCATAATGGATAACCCATTTTCAGGATTAAAGAAGAAAACAAAAATAACCCAGTAGCTTCCAGCAAGAAACAAGATATATAATATTCAATTCATTAATCAAAATCTGGGTCACTTGTCAAATACACATACCATTAAGGAGGACAAATTAAAATTTTCTCCAAATAAAAGCCAGCATTTGATAAATTTCTCTTCACACTAGAAAGCTGGCCTGCAAGGATTTCCCTACTGTCAGTCCTCCAATTCACTGCTAAAAATTACAACCTTTGCTGCCCTTTTTCTCGTGAATAAAAGGATGGAATGGCCATTTCAGGAGGAGCGGGCAGCCCCTGCGCGGGTCTCCTGCCGATGTGCCGCTCCGGAGCAGCCTCAGAGCTTGCGGTGCAAGCACAGGCACCTGTCTCTGCACGTGCAAAACAAATGAGTGATTTTCAGGAACAAAAAGGGCGAAGCGAGGTCGGGATGACGGGACGTCCTGTGCCGGGCACACGCACTGGCCCACGCAGCGGCGCAGCCTCTGGCCACGGCACAGCCGACCCACCCGCTCAGCGTCCGCGCGGGGCCGCGTGTCCTTCCCATCGTGCCTTTATCCCTCAGAGGCACCTCATGGTCTTAATCCTTCCGGCTCTCGACACCAGACACTCAGGTTCTGCAAATTATACAAGGTTTTACATCGTAGCGAATGCCAACTGAAAAAAATGTAATTCCAAGCTTCTGTTTTTCACTCAGCTCTTACTTTTCTTAGCAGTCTCATGGGCTGGCTGTACTTTTTAGGTAAGCTGTCTATGAATATGCAAAAATACCTAATTAGATTGAACGAAATTGCCATATCGACAGAACACTGACCTTCTTCCAAATCCCAACAAAATACGTGTACCAAGCCGCATTCTTGTCTCAAGCTTTTCCTTTGGGCAGCTGTTTCTCATTTATTATTGCTTCAGAGGCGGCAGTTGCTCCTCACACCGTCCTTGCTCGGGGATCATATTTCCTTGCACCCAAGGTTGCTAATAACCTCGGATTTTCCCAGCCGGCTTTGACGCCGCCGTGGGGATGATGACGGTGTTGGACAACGGCACCTGCGGCAGGACAAGCTGTTTCCTGCAATAATGGGGAAGGTGGAGGTGCCACAGCGGACTCGGCACAGGTTCCTGGATGAGCAGAAGCTGCTCGTTCTCCAGATCCAGCTCCTTTATGCATATATGAATATCCATGTGCATATGGCTGAGAAGAAGAAAGGAAGCCTCCCTGCTCCCGCAGGCTCATCCGTCGCCGCATTGCACAGTCCGGCCAGGCTTTGCATCCCCTGGGAGGGCCGGGACTCGCGCTGAGACATCGCCATGAGCAAAGAGAGGGGAGAGGTGCTGATACCAACACGACCTTGCAGAGAGGCCCCAGCACCTACGGACGGAAAGAGATTTAGTTAGTGCTGCTATTAATAGATTTCCTTGCTAACTTACATACACAGAAAGATTGCCAAGAAACTGAGCAAGTGCAATGCTCTGCAATTACGCTGCAAGCAGAGGCACATGATAGCTGTGAAAAAAGCTGTTTAAATACCCACCGAGGATGCTCTGCAAATACATTCACGGGAGGGCACTTGCCTCTGCGAGCAAAACCTCCAGCTCCACAGCTTTCCCTGCACCTGATTCTACCTCCATGTTTGAATACATCAGAGATCCATAGGAGGTAAATATTTGTGCTTGTCAATAAAGAGAAGCGCCCAGATGAGAGAGGATCGAACGAGTATTTGCGTTTCGCTTTTGCCCCGGGGGTGAAGGTTAGAGCAGGTGTGGAGCAGAGCCGCCGGCACTGCGAGCGGCTCGGATGGTCACGCGGGGACAGGGACTGCTGCATCTCGCAAGAGCATCCTGCAGGACACGGCCCTGCCAGTTTCGGTACCTGATGTTCTTCAGGCCATCAGGGTGGGTGCGGCAAAAGGACGAGCCAGGACTAGCCAATGCCCAAATCACCTTAGGAAAATTCCTAAAAGTCCCGATTACCCAATGGAATAAGAAATGTGGAAGCCTAAAGAAGAAGGAAAAAGGCAGTGTTTTCCGCCTCCTCTCTAGCCAGTTATTCATCTGCTTGGACATATGGTGACTTTTCATTCCTACCCAATCTTCTCCAGTTTAAGCTGTAACAGCCCATGTGGCACAGTGCCACTTGTTTTGTCCCCTTGGTCCCTATGTTTAAATTAATATTGTTACTGAAAATGAAGGTAATATTGGTGCCTACCTTTGGCCAATTGGTAAACGATCTTTAAATCCTACCCATCCTCAATATACAGAACCGCCACCTCTTCTGTTGCTACTTTTTATCTATCCGGACATTTAGTGTTTTGTACCCCGGGTGCAACAGAGCCGTGCTGGTCTCGAGGCTCCCACGCTCCCGGCAGCAGAATGCCTGGATTTGATTTTTTTATAACTCCTTGGAGAGCCCCTGCTTATCCTAAACACTTTCTGGGGTGGATCTCTGTTTTTTTCCTTTGAGACACAGTTTCTCACAGTTTTGCCACTCAAACAAATTCAGTGTTTACCCCTGTTCAGCTCCCTTAGTTCTTCTAACACAAAACTTTGCTGGAAAACCCTCTTAATTCCTCAGTGTGTCCCTTTGAAATGTAAAGCTTCATTGAAAGCTTGAGCTCTTAGTTAACAGCATATACTGTTAAATATACAGCCTACCCTTTTCATTTTTTCAAATATTGCTTTTTAAGCTAAAATGATTTATGAGCATTCAGTTCACAGCTTTTTTTTTTTTTTTTTTTTTTTTTTTTTTTTAAAGCCAGCTCTTTACAAGGCTCTTCTCCCTAATTACCCACTCAAAATGTCATTATCTGTTATTGATCAACTGACTGCTAGGTAAATAACTCATTTGACTGCTCTGCTCTGCAGCAATGTGGACTTGCCATTATTAGTGACAATTTCTGTCATATTCTCCCGGGAAGATAAAATCTCCCTCAGTGATGTGATTCTCACGCAGCCAGATGAGGCCAATAAACCTCATCACATCCATGCACCTCCCAGCAGTGCTGAGGGTCCAGAGGTGCCTCTGGGTGATTCTGGAGCACCATAGAGTTCACTCCGAGAGCAATTCTGACCCAAAATGGGCTCCCTCCCTCTCTTTCTTTTCCTCCATTTTTCTCGCTTCTTGTTTTCGCCCTGTGTCTAACACCTTCTCGGCAGCTTCAGCTCCCTGCTAGCCCTCCTGGGCGCTCCAC
Source organism: Nothocercus julius (assembly GCA_013398735.1). Lineage (NCBI taxonomy): Eukaryota > Metazoa > Chordata > Aves > Tinamiformes > Tinamidae > Nothocercus > Nothocercus julius. The sequence continues at coordinate 3,784,516 of VZSV01000060.1, read as the reverse complement.
ACACCAGCAGCACCTCGCGGTGCGGATTCCCATTCCCACATTATTGCAGCACTATGCAGGACCAGACCTCGTGTTAGCCTGAGCTTTCGCAGTCTGCCAGCTCTCCAGCTGCGTTAGCCTCATTCCTCTAGGTTTTCTATGCTATCACTTCCTTCTCCATCCTTGCACCCAGCCCCTAGGCTTGCCCTATTTGCTTTGCACCCTCGTTAGCCCAGGCCTCTTTATCACTGAATCAGAGTAATACAATAAGTAATATGACTTTACAGGGAGGAGCGACACAAAATAAAATACTTAATGCTCTTTAAATACCTCGGAAACAGTGTTCTAAGTGGAGGGAGTGGAGGCCGTTAGCAGAGTCCTCTGAATTAATGCCTGCCAAGTTTGCTTTGCCTATTGATCGCGGTTGCAAATGAAACAGAGTTCTCACTCATTTTTTTTCCTGAAAAAAGAACAAATCGTATCCTGTGCCCAGCAATTTCAGGATTTGTTTCTGACGACCATAAACGTTAACGCTCCATCCGAAGCGCAGGGGGACGCAGGCCTGCAGGGACTGTGTTAGCTGCGATTTACGCCAAGCTCAAAAACCTGCAGGGATTCATCAGTGCAGTTCTGTGTGTCTTGGATGTGGCTGAAGAGCAGGGAGGCAGAGGGAAGCTGCCCGCGGAGCAGGGTCTGCGCGGTCTGCAAGGGCTGCAAGAGGCGCTGCTGGAGCAGCCGGGGAGCAGAACAGGGCAGCGCTGGCGCCGCGCGCTGCCGCGGGGCGGGCTAGCGGCGTGCCGAGCGCTCGCTACCCGTCCATAGGGACCAGGATGGAAACACATTCATGCTGAATGCTGGAAGGGAAAAAGTATCCTTCCACTGCAAACGTTTTGCAGACCGAGAGCCGTGCAGCATCCAGCCGCGGCCCGAGACCTGCTGCTTTCATTGCACTTTCTCTCCGCGGCTCCCGAGCTGGACCCTCCGCAGGGGCCGCACAGCAGCAGCAGGAGGGCCTTGGTTCCTCCTCCCTCGGCTGCATCGCCAGCCGCTTTAGCTCTCCCAGCTCCCTGCGAGGCTCTTCCCCCAACGCGCAGGTGCAGCCGCCCCGCTCGCCGCAGGCAGCCCCGCTCTCCATCACCATCAAGCAACTTAACAACACGCGTTCATCCCTTAATGAAGTCCAGCAAGGACCAGTATTTGCTTTCTGTTTTGGCACTTCATCTCGCTGCTGACTTTTACAGCGCTCTGGTAAAAGCTTCAGCTCATCTCGCCGCGCAATCCAGCTGGAAGCCGTGTTAGCGCTGGGGTTGTGTGTGCCGAAAGTCAGGGGTGGTTTTGCAAAGCGTATGTTCAGTGTGCACTAAAAGAGCAACAGGATCCTCTAACGCTTATGCCTGTTGTTAAACCCCTCATAAACTGTAATATTTTATTTAACTCTGAGTAAAACTCCACTGACAAAAATACTTTATGGTTGCATTTTAATGTGAATAGGAGCCATGCATCATCGCTAATGCAGGAAGCAAATCATGTTGGCCAGCTGTTTAATAAGAAATATATCCCGTGCTGTATTTATCTCTGTCATCCAGCCCGACAGCTTTATCTTGTGCAAAGGTGCTTCCCTCGGCTTAGTTATACTGAATATTTGATGTTGCTGCGAAATGTATTAATTTCTGTTGAAGAGGAAACAAAAAGCACTCGGATTCTCCTGATGCGAGGGTAGACATTAAGCCCCTGCCCCCGAAGGAGTTCCGCATTCTGCCCAGATCCCTGCGCAGAGCTGAGGGCTCGCCCTGCGCACGTCCCTGCCTCTGGCCACGCACCAGAAAGCAGCCTCGTTTTAACCTTACCAAGTTCTGGCACGTGTTCTTTCACAGAAGTAAAAATCTCACCAAAACAAAGCCCTCCCCTTCCCCTTTTTCCCAGCTCTGTGTATCAGAGGAGGCCATGCCAAGGGTGGTCCCAACGGGATGATCTGGGGTGTCCACTGCATCCATGCAGTGAATTTCAGCAGAATTAGGGGGCTTAAGGGGCAGCCATCAGGGCCCTGCAACAGGTCGTTCCTTCAAATACTGCTTCTTAATTATAAGAGACCTCCTCATCTGTGTACGTTATTGGTACAGCTACAGCAAATTATGCAGAAGATAAACAACCAGAGAAGATATGCAAAAAAAGAATATCAAGAGATGCTCTCTTCACAATTATGTGTCTGATGGCAGCGCACTCCGGTAGGAAAAGTGGTGATTTGCATAGGTAGTTAAATCAGGCACAATCAGAGGGAGCTGAACCCGGCCCCCCATCAGGAGGCGCGGAGCGAGAGGCAGCGCGCTCGGGGAGCGGGAGCGGAGCCGCGAGCACCTGCCAGATGGGATCTGCGAGAGCTCGCTCCCGCGCAGCGGAGAGCTGTCATCGCGGCAGAGAGCGAAGGAAGGGGAAGCAGGGTATGGCCCTCCGCATCCGCTCATTCATCTGGCCTGGCAGACACTTCAAAGGCACAGAGACGCTCTATAATTCTCATTCTAATTCTAATTTAAAGTTTGTAGAGGGGAAAAAAAGCTTCAGGTGCAGAACAATCAATTAAAACAGATGCAGCCCCAAAGGTAGCGGCCAGAACTAAGAAAATTCTGACTAAGGGACTACTCGGATTCACTACTTATGTACATAGGCATACGTATACACACAAATATACGTACACACTTATATGTTTCTATACACAAATATATGCACATAGCAACATGGACACCCACTTATAGAAAAAGAAGTGCTGCATTTTCAAACCCTCACGTTCCACAAGAGCATAAAGGTAAATTCGTCTTTCTGCCAAGGCAGGGAACCTGCAGCACGGGAAGGAAAGGGGCTGCGGCCCTGGCCTCGCGCGAGCCCAGTCCCACCCTGGACCTCCCCTGTGCTCGCACGGGCTCCCGTAGCTACTGCTATATTCGAGCGTCCCCTTGCTGCCGTTCACTGGGACGTTTTCCAGGGCGTCCTGCCATGCCAAGCGCCACAGCTGGGAGCAGGGATGCGCCTCCAAAGCCAGGCTCCGACGGGTTTCCTGGAGCGGGGAAAACAGGGCTGGAAGGTGCCCATGCGGCGGCGGGCGCAGCGCACGCAGGACACACTGCGCGGAAGATGATGCCGGGCAGAGATGTCCTGCGGTGCCACGAGTCGTTCTTGTTAATGGGAGGTGACAAGGGAGCCGATACCTCCTCGGACGTGTCAGCGAGTGCCAGGCTCCAAGCAGTCAGGCTGGCGAGTCCCATCCCTCATTGGACACCATGAGAAGGTCACTGAGCATTAGCGGCTCCATCCTCTTCATGCCACTGCAGTGGGACAGTGCCGGATTTGGCGGCCTGGATGCAAACCAAGGACCTTGCCAGCAAAAACCATCAGCAGCCTGGTGGGACCCACGAGCTTCCGAAGTGGAGCCAGGTAAGAGGGAAAACGAACATTTGCCCTGCCAGCACTTAACAGTCCGGTTGACCCAATACTTACAGCTTCCCAATACGTTTGGCCAGCAGATAGGAAATGACCCAAGTTTTTATCTACCCCAGAAATAAACAGTGAGCTAAACCAGTAAGTGTCTCCCTCCCAAGCTAAGGGACCGATCTTTCAGCCCAAGCTGTGGCACAGGAACACAGTGATGTCCATTTACTATTCCTCATGACATGATGCACGATGCTGTAGCAATGTGTTTTCAGCAGGCTGTAACAGCGAAAAGCAGATGGAAGCCAGAGATGTGCTAATTAAGTTTGATAATAGAAATGTTAATTAAAAAATCCTGAAGAGGAGAGGACAGTCTGTAATCTCCTTGTGCTCTCAAGCAATGCAAAAAATGTCCAGTTGCAAGAAACAAACTCTCGTAACAGACAGGAGGGCCAGCTGAATCTCTGGTCCCCAACACGCCGCTCCTCCGCGCTGCGTGCGTCTTCACAAGGCAAATCCAGAACTGGCACAAGGAGGGGTCACAAGAAGCACCTTCCCAGGGACAACAAGAAAGGCTCACTGGAAAATAACAGGGAATTGAGAAACCAGATTAAATCCTCATGGTTACTACAAAGGTTGAGACTTTGAACTTCACTTCTGAGTCAGTCCCTGGCCCCTAGGCAGTGATATGAACAGAAACACCCCAAGCATTTGCACCATTTCATTCTAGGTTGGTCTCATGAAAGTCACTCCCAACTGCTCTACCTCGCTGGGAAGCTGAGCCTCTAACTCCACTCTAAGTAGAATGGTATTTTCAGGTCCTTAATTTAATTTCATAGGCTTGGTAAAAAATTGAAGGTCTTTTCCAACCATAATGATTCTATAATTCTATGATTTGACCAAACAACTGAATTTTGCACTTTTGCCTGTGAAGTGTCTTCAGAAATGCCAGGACTTTCCCAGATACACATAGGAACTCCCATCAACACTGGTGAAGACGAGATTGTTATGGTTGTTTCAAATGTGCATTGGACTTTCCATTGCAGCCCAGAGGTCCTGCTCTCCCCTGCACATGTCACCTTGAGGTTCTACTCTACTGCGTTGAATAGGTGCTGCAACTCAGCAGATTTTGGCCCTGGCTTCCAAGAAAATTGCTTAAAAACAATCTTGTTATTGGCAAACTCTTGAATTGTTTGCAATCCCCTAGAAACAGGAGCTCCTTCTCCCTTGGCTGCCTGGTGCTGCCCCCTTGGGTGGCAGGTCCGCAGGGGACACGTTCTTCAAAACAAGACGCAGGCAGGTTCCCGGCTGAGCCCGGGTTTCAAAAAGCGCTTCACTGGGAAGCCTTTCGGCCAGTGCAGCCGGCCACTCCCAGGCAGGTTCGGGGGCTGGAGAAGACTGATAGCATTCGCTAGAGAAATTACCTGACTCTGCGCTAAGGAAGTTGGTTATCCTGCTTATTAGCCGAGTAGGAACTCAGGCATGGAGCAGTCTGAGCGGCAAATCAATTAGCAGGGAAGAGAGGTATTGCAAAGGCGCTCTGTGATGTACCTGTGAGCCAGATTAAAGCAGAGAGCAGAATCCGCTGAGTCAGCGAGCTCCTTTCCTATCGCAGTGCATCTCCGTGATGAATATTGAAATCCTTCCTGGACTGCTTTAAAATGAGCTCCTCTGAAACGCAGCTGCTGTTCCCTTAAACAAAACCAAATTGTCAACAGAAATGTAATTGGTCAGGAGTAGCCTTTGATTCTGTAAAAAAGAAAACTGCTGTGATAATTGCAGGTAGTTAAAGCTCTACTAATTATTAGAGCTGCAAAAACACCTACCACTCTGCAAGAGATTGGCTGAAGTGTCTTGTGCTGCACCTCTCGAGAGTGTTGGTGTTCCCTGTTTCCTCTCCATCCCCTTTCGCTCTCACACGTCAGAGACTTGGAATCACGGATGGTTTTGCAAGACCCCTTCCAGCCCCCCTCTCGATGCCGCCGCGTGTGCCCTTGTCTTCCACGTCGACTCGGCATGGGAGGCAATCCAAGATTCCCTCCCCAAAACATGCAGTGCATTACACTGCATGGAAAAAAATCCCAGAGTCTTAAATCTCAGCACCAGAAGGAACAAGGATAACCATACCGCTTCCTGCAGTTCATTCCCATATAGCTTTTAAGAAAGTATCCAATCTCGATTTTATTAATCTCCAGTGACGGGCAATCCCTTCAACTTTTTTTAATGCATTCCAGTACTTCATTACCAGCAGTGATTTCTTATTTCTGGTTTGAATTTTTGGTCTAGTTTCAGCTTCTGTCACTGGATCTCATTAGACATTTGTCTCCTGGGTGGAAGAGCTCTGCATTATTAGCATTCCTGCTCTTATGTCAGTACCTGGGGCAAGGATCAGGTTGTTTCTTAACCCTCTGTTGAACTAAACACCCCGTTGTATGAGACATACTAGCTTTTGATGCTGCTGGCTTTCTTCTGAGCCAGCATCTTTCCTGAATAATGGATATCAAAGCTGGACATCAGATGCCAATCACATCATTGCTTAACATGGACTAACATAACCTCCATTCACTTGCTTATCAGATGCCTTATTATTTTGCAGAAGTATATCCTTATTGTTACCTTCTGGTTCTTGCCACCAGAAGCCTTCTTCTCTGTAGTGAAAAATGATTCATTAAAACCATTTTAAATTTTTAGGAACCATTTACTGTTCACTTTTTCCCATTATTCTCATCATAACATTGTCCGTTGCCACGAGCAGAGATAGACATTGGACCTAGGAGCCCTTGCACTGCTCATCTGGTCTTTGGACTTAACACTAATTGTCCAGTTTCTGCCTTCCTCCTCGGAAGCTCTTCATCAAGACAACACGAATGTCACCGTGCAGCTAGACACCAATAGCACGGCTAAAGCAAACGGCAAACACTCACGTAGAAAAGCTTAGTGCTGAAATAAGCTGCTTGCAGTAACCAAAGTCTCTGGAGAGGTTTTATCTTGATGGCAGTCACATTTGCTCGTGTTTCAATGAAGCAAGGTGGTCTTTTAGCCCATGGTCCTGCAGCTCCAGGATGTGCACTGAGCGGCAGGTGCCTCTCCTGCTCCGACACTGCCCCCTGCCCTGCCGAGGTCATCAAGGCTCACAGCCTCCCTTCTGCGCCAGTTCCACTTGCTTCTCATGCAGAATGAAGTTGTCTTCTCTCCACAACCCTTAGATGAAGCTTTTGGACTGCTCCTCCTGGAAGCCCAAGATGGTTTCTCACAGGGATCTGCCAGCTTGGCCCACGCCAGGGCTCAGTGCTGCCTCTCCCTCGCTTCTTCCCTTTCTTTGCCTGTTACAAAAAATATTCCAGGGGCTTCTGCCAGCTGAGCACATGCCGTTACACCTCAAAGGTGTACCTTTCGTGGTGCGTGACCTTCATTAAGGCTACGACTTCTTTTGGATGGGCCCCATAGGTGCAAATCATGCGAAACATGCTTAAAAAGGGGCTACTGGGTGAGGTTCACTGAATGGAGCAAACTTGGACTGATAGGGAGCAAGGCCTCGGGATGACAGTGAATTCTCCGAGGACCAGCACCACAAAGCAAGGAGGCTTCTGGCTACCGGGATTATGCCCGTGGCTGGAATCAACCCCGTCTCTCAAACTGGGTCTCCTTTAGCACCGACTCTCCTGCCTGCTTAGCCATATCACCATGGCAACGGTCCGATCTCAAATTAGCTAATAGCAGAGATAAGCCTGAGAATACTTAAGAAATTCTTATCAAATCATTACTGCTTTTCCCGTTTGCTTTATGCCGCACTGTACAAACATCTTGCTATTTGTGTTGAAATTACAAGAGAGCGCAGCGCAAAGTGTTTGGTTTGTGGCTCCACTGATTTCCCTGTAACAAACCTAAATGAATTATAAAAATTACAGAGTGCTTACAGGCACGAGGAATTGAGGTTTTATTTAGGTCATTACAAGAAGCCTCCATTAGCTCACCTTGAGAAGAATGAATATGAAAATGAGACTACATCTCTTCCTTAACTACCTGTATCTACTCACTAAACAGGCCATTTTTCATGCCATGTAGTTTAAGTGCACTAAGTTGTTTAAAATGTTTCTGATTGCTTAATGTTTGTTCTGCAGTTCTCAGAAAAGCAGATTCTAGTAAGCAGCCGAATAAGCAGTTCCGCTCCAGCTTTGCTGCCTGCCTGGGGACGTATGTTCACTGTCATAGACATATGCTGAGGTCTTGACCCTGCAACGATCTCTACCTTGGGCAGACTCTTGCATCTGCACAAGTACCACTGACAGCAGGGGGTCTGTGCTGTGCCATGCTGGTCTGCTAGGCTCTTAGGACAACTTCAAGCCCCATATATTCATAGATATCCATACATATGTGTGCATCTATCCATACGCACATTCTTTCTATGATACATGTTGCTACTTGAAGCATCCAAACCAACAAATTTCCCTTCATATATATTCCCGTCTTTGCCAGATATCTCTATGTTCCCAAGCATGCTGAGCTGCTGACCTCGCGTGCAAGCAGATGAGGTCACACCGTACATCAGTGCCATACTCTATCAATCCATCAAAGGCTCCTTCTATCACTTGTATAATGTGAAATCCATCAGCCCCAAAAGCAGAAGACTCTGAAATCAATTTCCTATTTACTGGTTCCTTGATTGGTTTGATCTCCACTCTGCTGAAGCAGTTGAGACTCAGCGATTTTGTCCAACTTTGGAGAAGCTGGTGCAAAGCTGCGGTGCAGGAGGGAGCCGGCAGCGCGTGCCTGTGCCCATAGCAGACCATGGCTGGAGGCGACGGCGACTTCAGCCAGCGAGGTGGCCATTGCCCCTTACCACCCCTCCTCGGAAGCAGCCACCTGCCAGCTGCAAAGAGAACAACTTAGTGAAGACACGAGGGATCAGACGCCTCTTGGGCAATGGGAAAAGCCATGAACGGAGAGGCTCTGCAGCCCAGGCTGCGGGAGCGGATGGAGCCCCTCGGCGTGACCGCTGCCGAGGCGGTGCCGTGTGGCGGGGCGGCCGCAGAGGCTGGGGCAGGAGAGCTCCCGCCCGTGGCTCCGCGCCCCTCACGCCGCTCTGCAGCCGCGGTAGGAAACGCGCCGGGGAGCAGAAGTTCTGCAAAAGTGCTTTTTATGTAGCCACAAGAGCTAAAAAAAAAAATAAAGTGATCAGAGCCATCGCGTGCTGCATAATAAACTGGCGTTTAAAGCTGAGAGAGGCCTTCCTTCCACACTCCTCTCTCCAGCACAGACGGTAACTAGAGTAACTAGACAGTAACTAGAGACGAGGAGGAACCCGGGGGTGTCGGGCTCCCTCCTAACACTGCAGCCTGCGCACGAGGACTTGGTTTGAGCACATTTCTTATGAATTTTATAGAGAGGAAAAAAAAACTTTTCTGGTTTTGAGCTTCCTTTAAACGCTCTCCTATCCAGAGTCACCTTTTAGCCAAGGAGCTTCCTGCGTCCGTCGGGAGAAGCAGTGCAGAATAAGGCGCAGAGAGGAGGAGGGAGAGCGGCCGTGCCTGGGCTTAGCCACCCATGGAAGAAGAAACGCTACTGAACTGTTTGCTCTCTTTTCCCTTTGTAGTCCCCTGATCCTGTAACACCAAGCTGACTGTGGCTTATTGAGGCCCGTGCATCCGCGCTGCTGCAGAGGAAACGGCCTCCTTGATCCGGGAGCGGCGGGAGCGGGCGCGGGAAAGGGGCTGCCGCGCGCGGGCCGGGAAGCCAACCCAGCACGGCTGGCGGGACGGCTGGGGCATTTTAAAGCTCGGCTTGCACTCAAAAGCAGATCCTTATTTAGCTGCTGCCGCTAACTGCAGTGGGTCTCCGTTCCCTTGCTCTGAGCCACAGACAGAGATGCAAAATATTTTACCACTAGAAATTGTATGCAAGAGATATGAACAAAGAACAGGGCAAATTTTCCTCTCGCTTACAGGTTGCACAGGGGGATTCTGGAGAGGGATCCTTGGGCATCTCTTACTAGGATTTTCTTCATCTCACTAGAAACAGAACATTACTTGTTATTTTTAACCACAAAAGAAGAAAAAAAAAAAAAAAAAAAAGCGCGGTCAGGAGGAGCATGCATCATTTGCCCATCACATCTCTCTAAAACTCATTCTCTTCTCATTTACAGTAAATAACCTGCAAAAATATGTGAAAATAAAATCCCAACACAATAAAAATGGCTATTTAGAGTGTAGGTAAGAGACAATTTCAAAGCAAGAAAAATAAAACACTATAAAATAACTCAATATTCTGGACATGAGACCATCTTCATCAACCTATATTACTATATCATCTTGTCAATGAAAAAATCTTGATTTAGTATTTTGTGCAAAAAAGCTATGATTTAGTTATTGAAATTTTCCAGCAAATAAAGTAGTGCACATTGACAAACCAGCTCATTCTTTCAAAACATTTGCTCAAGGATTTAATTTTAAAGTTGAATAACTGACGACATTTATTGTAAGATCTTTGAATGACAGGTTTAAATTTCAGTCAAATGTTCAGTCTTTTCTAATATGCCACTTTCACTGTGCATATATGACAAAGAATATTTATTTTTTTAAGAATAAAGTTCAGGCATATGAAAGTAAGGAAAAAAATGTGTAATATTGGACAGTGCTGACTATTTTAGTGGTATTCTAGGATACTTTTGAAAATAGTTACTCACTAAAGTAATGTCTCTGGGAAAATTTTATTAACTTAGAGCACACAGAGTAATTATGCTGTATTAAAGTTTCTTTAGGACCCCACGACCATTGATGGTAGATGTGCAGTAAACCTCCCGTTGGAGCCACTGGAGCCACCAGCAGCGCTCAATGCATTTCTTATGGAAAGGTCTTCAGAAACTGCTGTATCTTAATATAAAATAACTCATTTTCCCCCCCTCTTCTCTTGTTGGACATTATTCTGCAATTCATTCATCTGAATGGTAAAAACTTTATTTTCCAACCTAAACTTATTCATGGAGATTTTAAATGCACTTGTCCTTGTGCCAGTGCTGTCCCCCACGTTAAATATTCCCTTCCCTCCCTGGTGTTTTGCCCTCCGTGCATTCCTGCAAGGCAATCGTCTCCTCTTGCAGCTCCTGTTTTGCTAGTCGAATTAAGCCATATTCTTAGCCTCTTCTCAGGGATAAATTCTCCATTTCTTAATCCACTTCCTTTGAACTTGCATCAGACGGAACTGATTGTTACTGAGGGAGAGCGCAGAGCGGCACGCAAGCAGCACACGTACATTGCCTTAGGGCTCTGCTTTGTCCCCCGCTTTTCCTGGTGGTAAATCCTGCAAGGAGGCTGAGATCATGCTGGGTTTTTGGTTGTTTCACCAGGTTCCAACCTGTGCTTGGGCATTCTCCGCCTGCTTTCTCAGCGCTCTTAAACGGGTTGTGCATGGCTGAGTCCCGGCCCGATCCCAGTACGTGCCTGCAGAGCCCGCCAGCCCTGCCCGCCTCTCCCGGCTTGGTGTCTCCCTTCGGAGAAGAGGCTGTCGCAGGGCACGGGTTACCCGACCAACCAGCTCTGAGCTGGACATCCGCAAAGCTCGGCACCTGGAACTTCGTTTTCTTCCCTTCCAACACGATGGCGCGACTCCAAAACCCACCGCTCTGACTCCGCGGGTCTCTGTGGGTTTGCACCCGAACGCCAAACCAAGGCCAGCACTCGCTGGTGGCCACGGGCCACTGCGCAAAGGCAGTAGCTAAATAACCACGGAGCGACAGACTGTCCTCCCTTGCACCGAGGTCATCCCTCCCGGGTGCAGCCCGTGCCCCGACGAGCTTCTGCCTTCCACTCTTAACGAAACAGGCTGAATTCCGCTGTGCCATCCGCAGAGCACACGTGTGCGCAAAGCAAAGCGAGGAGCCGGGCGGGGAGCATTTCAAATAGCAATCTGCAAACGCTTTCCTGAAGCAAGCCCAGGAACAAAACCTGCACCATCTCACTGAAAAAATACTAGTGCATAAAATAAACACCTGGGTTTGGAGGCACTGCTGCCCTGCCACCTCCAGCAAGAGGGGCAGAACAGGAGCCGCTTCCAGCCCGAATTTCATGTCTGCTCCTATTCCGTCCGCTCCTGCAGAGAGCTCCA
>VZSV01000060.1:3756889-3772832 GCA_013398735.1 Nothocercus julius | reverse complement strand
CCCGGTGCGGCGGCCGCGCGGCAGCGCCGCGGCTCCCAAGGCTCCTCTCGGAACGGCAGCGCTGCGCTAAGCCACAGCAGACGGCCGCTGCTTAGCCGGTGTCGCTTTCAGGGCAGCGAGATCCAAGGGTACTCAAGGAAAAGAGCAACTGAATAAGTAACCGACTCCTTTCTGCATCATCTTTCATCTGAAGAGCTTAAAAGCCGTCGCAGATGTTAATTGCCCTCCCGTCCCCGGGAGGCGGATGAGGATCAAGTCCTCGGTCCGCGCATTTGGAGACGTCGGTGGCCGGCGTCTTCCCGGGCGCCCCGGGGGACAGGCAGGAATAGTGCGGAAGCCGGCTCCGCCTTCCTTGGCTCATCGTTAGACACCAAATCCCCATTAAAATACACAGTGAAATGGATAAAAACACAGCTTAAGAGCAGTGCACCAGCTCGTGATTTATATTGCGATTACTCTAAGCTGCTCCTCGGGGGAAGGCAGAGCTGCAGGAAGCTGCCCGGCTGCAGAGCCGTCACCGGGATATGGGCTCTTCTATTTCAAACGATCTCTTAGCAGCAGGATATAAGATGCTGGTGTGTCGCTTCCTCTAGGACGCCCTGCAAAGCTGGAAGAAACGAAGTAGACTTCCTTTTTATGCTGCAGCAATTCAAAGCAGAGGGAACAGGGCCAAAAAAATACAGTCCCCTCCACGGGGAGGAAGGAGGGCATCCCAGCCCCTTGTAGCGGTGACGGATTCAGGGTTGTGCTACCTGGTAGGAATCAAGTATATTGCGAAATGCAGCTCGGGCGCAGCTTGCAGTGCTCGGCGCACAGCAGGCGGCAGCGTGCGGCCTGGAGGAAACGTGCACCTGCAAATGGAGCAAGGGCACCCGGAGCGGCCCCAGGAGCTCAGCGGCGCCAGCGACACCTCCCTCGGCTCGCACGAGCGAGCAGGTCCATCCAGCTCCCTCAGAGCCCGTCCAGCCTGTCCTGCTGCAGCCAGCCACGTCTGATAGACCCGGCTGGTCCCCATTTCAGTGCTCGGACACCCGTTTCAGTGCTGAAACCCAAGATCTTCTGTTCAGAGGGAAATTTAGCAGCCCCAGGGTAACAAGTCCCCCCGGGTACATTCTTGGCACAGTGAGTGGCACCAGTATTGCCTCGAGCCACTGAAATTGTACTGCTATGGGGCACTTGATGGGACCTCACCAAGAGGGCAAGCAAGAAAAAATCCCCGTTCCCAGCAGTGTGTCCCGGGACACCTTCCACCTTCCCGGACGCTTTCCCCTGTGCACGGGCATTGCATTAATAAGAGTGATGCATTTTCTTCATGAGCGAACCTGCAGCCTCTGCGCTGTTGTTCCCTGCACTGCACCCAAACCTGCTCCCCGATTTGCCTTTAACGAGGCGCAGCGAGGAAGGCGGACCCAAGCAAGCAGCAGATTCTGGGCACCTCCAGGCCTCGCAGCTGCCGCGAGCTCTGCAGCGGCGCAGCCGGGCGGACGGCCGCGGTGCCAACGCCGCCGCGCAGCAGCCCAGCGTGTCCCTGCTCGCTGCGACTCCCTCGGGAACGGCAGAGCGGGGAGGGAGGTGCATATTGGCAGAAGGGTCCCTTTGGGCAGGGCGCCTGCTGCTACGGCGCCCACATCCACAGGCACCACCCGCCAGGCACCTCCGCTTACGGCAAATACTGTATTTCCCTAAAAACAGCTCAGAATACCAGTATGTTACACATACACAGCGAGTGATAGAATAAAGGAGGTTTCTGTCTCTGCCTGCTGTACAGGCCAAGCCACCCTTGCGCTCGCAGCTTCTGCTCTCAGTTCTTCACTGGATCCTTCACTGGGAAGTGCAGGATCCAGTTCGAGCCCTTCCCAGAGCTCCCGCCCATCCAGAGGGGCGAGATCCCCGGAGCGGAGCGCGACGGAGCCGCTGCCAGGCGGCCACCTCGCTGCCCCGCTCTCCCTGCTCCGCAGCAGATCCGGGGGGAGTTTACTGCCCCGGGAGGCCAGTCATATATAGCCAAAGCTATTTACTTATGGAATCAGCCTTTCTTAAGGGACTACTTGTTATTGTTGAATAAAATGTCCCTTAGCTCTAAGCAAGAGTCCCTTGTAAACTGCGGAAAGAAATGGGAATGTTTTTCCCACTGCAAGAGAAAGCTGTTTGCAGAACAAACGGGGAGCTTTCAGAAGGCTCCTCAAATAGAGATACATTTCAAAATTTCACCCAAACACAATGAAACTGCAGCTTTCCCTCTCATCTGGTCTTCAGGCTCTGCTTGCATTCAAAACCACTGCTCGAAGTCTTCCTTCTAGAAGAAGAGGGCTTAAAATAGGGAGCATCTTGCTGTCTTAGCGAAGGCGATGCCCACGCGGTGGGTGGGGACGCCCCGCAGCAGCCCCGGGGGCACCAAGGGGCGCTGGCACGGGAGGGCGTCACTCCGCACCCGCGCTCATCCCGAGACGAACCACCAGGATCACTTCCAAAGCTCAAAGGAGGCTTTGGGAGAGCTCGCAGACGTGCCAGCCAGTGCCTCGGAAGATACAGAAGGCTCTGTTATAATGAGAAAGAAGTAAAAAACCTTTCCAGAGCTCGTTACAATAAAAAATCATCAACATCTTGTGCTCAACAGCAAAAATCTACTTTAGGGTTTATGACAAACATGACAAAACAAGCGCTGACTTCTCAGCATCATTCACAAAACACAGCACTGAGTTGAGGCAACAGCCATGAGTAATGCAGGGAAATTTTGTTAATTAAACATTTACTGTATCGGGGCTCGCGAGCTAGCACGGGGCCGCTCTGCAGTGCTATTTTTAATGCTCCCCGAGCTGAGCAGCAGCTCATCTGCCCACACTTGGAAATGACGGGCTCCGGGTTAATTAGGAGTTGGGAAGCGCTACCTGAGACGGAGCGGAGAGTGGGACGGGGGGCGATGCCCACGCCGGGCCGCAGGGAGACCGTCCGCGCTGCCGCCACCTCCGGCCTCGCGTCAGCAGCGACCCCGGGCACGAGCAGAACCGCCGTCCTTCCTTCTCAGAAGTGCATAGGTGCAATCAGTGATTGCACCTATGATGCAAAAATTATCAGTGCATAGGTGCAAATGAGGCCACAGCATCACGGCAAGCTGCCGCTTGGGATACTGATATCAGACGAATTTCGGGAGAAAAGGAAGGCTATTAGTTAAACACAAGTAGTTGTAAAATAATAGCAGAGACTGATGAAAATAATGCGTTGGTTTCACTAATAACTGCTGGGCGAAACGTAAAGGGGAGAATGCAAACATACTCATATTTTATTTCCGGGCACGGAGAGCCACAGGCTCCCCGGGCAAGGCTGACCACGCAGCACTCGCACGCTACGGGCAAGCTCCAGCACAGCCCTCGAGCAGGAACAGCTGAAGCACACGTTAAATTAGGCAAGATGGAAAATTGTCCTCAAACGTCCCAGCAGCGCTCAGCTTTCTCCTCCCTTCGGCCCCCGGCCAGTTATTGCAGACGAGAACGCAGCAGCCGGAGCCGGGCAGGGGAGGCAGGTAGGTGTCCCCGTGCCAGCCCTGGGGAATCGGGGGCCGGCGGCACCAAAGAGACCTTTTTAAAGATGCTTTGCCCTAGTAAGTTCTCAGCCCTTCTGTAACTTCTGTTTATCAGGATATAAAGCTTTGAAGAATTCGATAGCGAGGCCTCAAACTAGGACTCAGAAATAAAGATGCTGTTTGTGCCTCCGAAAGCTTCGCTTGAGACGTTTGGGAAATCACCGCTTTTCCGCCCGCTGCTGCCTGTGAGCTGGCTTGAAACGGATTTGCATCTTCCTGAGAGGGAGACATATGAATATTTATTTTCTAATAATAGGGTATCCGAATCCTGCCGTGGGCTGTAGCCCAGAGAAGCGGGCGCTGCGGCGTCGCCGGCCGCAGCAGCCGGCGGAGGAGGCGCGGGGACCCGGCTCATCGGCTCGGCCGTAGGGCACGGCTGGGGAGGCGGGTGCCAAGGAAGGCAGCTGCGCCCGTCTGCGATGCTGTCACCGCAGTGACGCGCCAGCATCACGGCAACGCAGTGACATCTAATTCATTACTTGCCAGGCGCCCTGAAACACTCTTAATAAAACACGTTATGTAACAGCTCCGTCTTTGTCAGGAGCTCTGGGATGCTAATGGCAGCCGGCACTGCTGTTTCTTCTGGACCAAAACACTTTCCCTTCCTTCCCTGTATCCTGTATCCGGCCCACAGTGGGCTTCATACCCTTCCAGCTGGCAGCAGACACGAACTTTGCTTACAAGGATTGACCCCTGCCTTGCCTCTGGGGAGCTGCAGGTAGGAGCTGCTCTGTGGCTACACCACTGCTTGCAACGTCACAGATAAATGCCCCGAACACCATTAACCAAGAGGGGTGGCATTCTTCCAGCTTGGCTCCATTTCCGAGCTCTATGAAGAGCAGCACTCTTGCTTGCTGAGTTGGGGGAGAGCAGCAGCACTCTAACCCCTGCCCACGTAGCGCTCAAGCAGGGGCTCCTGCCTGGAGGCCAGCACAGCAAAACTGTCCATGGGAACGTTGGTTAAAGATGCGCTAAGCACGAGGAAAGCACCACGCGAGAAAAAGCACCATTCACATGTGAAAAATGCACCTGGACAAGTCACTGTGGTGCCAGGGCCGCACGAGGGTGACGGCAGCCTGACCGACCTGTCTCTGCTGGGACGTCACACCAGGTCCATGGGAGCCGCCGCGGGGCCTCTGCCCTTCCCCACCGTACGGAGTGGGACACGGACACATTGCAATCCTGCCCGACCTTCTGGTCTAAACATCCCCCCATAACCATTTGCCCAGGCACCCAGAGCTTGGTCTGCTGTGAAATGGGGCCAGTTGTCTCATTTTCCAGATCGGGGACAGGGATCCACCTCAGTGTGGGTCTGAGCTTTTTATGAATCCAGGACGACCTAACTCATGGAGGGAGAACCAACTGCAGAGAGCAGGAGCATTTGTCAGTGCAAAACAGCCCCGCACTCCGGGCAGCCTGAGGACTTTCCATGAGCCTTTCCTGCTCTGTAATTAATTATCTGGTCCTCAGTCAGAAACAGAAGCGGGAAGATAAGAAACCATGAAATGATAATGAACCACAAAAGAAAAATAAATCTGTGCTTAATTATTCAACAACCTTGATTAGTTTAACACTTCAGGGCACTGCAGAGACACCGGACCATCTGAAATCCTCACTTACTGCCTAGCAGAGGTTGGCGAGATGCTTTTTTCCCCACTAGAGACACTGCAGTTCATCTAGCTTCCATCTGCCTTTTATCCATTCCCATCATTATGTTTTCTCTTGAGCCAACTTCTGTGGCATTTTCTTCACAGGCTCACACAGAAGGGCGGACTTTGGCAGGGACCTCTAGAGGTCATCTGGTCCCACCTGCCTGTTCCAGGAGCAGCGCATTGCCTAGGACCATGACCAGGAGGCTTTTGAATGTCTCCAAGGATGGAGACTCCAGCACCTCTCTGGGCAACCTGCTCCCGTGCAGATTGCAGACGACACTCCCCTGACCTCGGGGATGTTCTGCATCACCCGCTGCAGATGCAGCACCCCATGAGCGGAGGGTCCCAGCGGGGACGCAGGCCGGGGAAGGAGTCCGCTGCTGCATGCAGCATCTCCTAGGGAAGCAACGCTCCTCCTGGCCTCCAGCATCCGACCTCGGCCCGCCCAGGAAGAGCAGGACACACCGCGCTGCACCTGGGTAGGAGAAAGCAGGAAAAATGTGCTTAGGGGCTCTTAATTTGCAGCAGACTGAATGACTGCACTGCAAGCCGCGTGCCTAGCACTTAAGGCAGTCCTCCATAATAACTAAGCAGCTCCAAGATTACCAACTATCTCATTTGCTCTCGAGGACCTAAAAAAGGCTGGAGACTTGTTCAGAATCATTATTTTGACATCCAATGCATTTAAAGATAAGTCCCCCCGCGCACAGGAGTGTTCATGGAGGTCAGGGATGGCACAGTGCGGAGCAGGGTCTGGGCAGGAGGAACCTGCCTTTCCAGCAGTGCTCTGCTTCTTCTCCAGTGACAAGAACAGTGCCTGGGTGGTGCAGGTCACCTGTGCAAGCGCCTCCAAATCTTCCTGCCATATCACCCATGTGGTTTAATAAACCCTTGAAGTAGCTAAAAAATCCTATGGCCCAGATCCACAAGATCAAAAGTTTCTTTTCCTTAAAATCGACAGGCCCAAGGGCAAGCCTGGGACTGCTGAGTGTTGAGCGTCTGATAAGCCACTGTTTTCCCTTGAACGCCAGAAAAAGAATCAGGAAACGTATTAAACTACTCCTTGAAAAACCTCCCCTAAGCATGAAACTGCTAGAGACCCAGAGCTCAGGACCTCAGGCCATTCCCAAGCTTAGAGAGGAACCTCAGCGCAAGAGTCGTTTTTCAAGGTTTCTGCAGAACATCCTATAAACACACAGGAAAATCATACGCTCAAACAGCACATCACCTGCAAAGCTTCAGAAGTTAGGGAGTGATGTGTTCGCAAGGCTCAGCATGGTCACAGCTGTTATAGATATTTTTCCCTGTCTCATTATTAAATACTCCCTCACTTGTCCTCCTCTCCGACAGAAAAGTGAGCGCGATTGGAATACATGCTGGAGACTGGAATGGACACAAGCTATTAAACACACAAAGAGTGCAGTGATAATTCACAAAGCCGTTGCCCAGCCCGAGAGCGGCTGCTTGATGCTTCTGTGACCTGCCATGAAGCAACTTCCACCCACGCCAGGGCACCGTGCTGTGTCCCGCACGGAGCGATGCCCTTCCCTGCCCTTGGCTCCATGCCAATGGGATTTCCTAGTTTATGACTCACAGCTGCTCGGGGGATTTTGCATTCTGTCTGTGCTCAGAAATAGGAAGAAAAGTAATTCTCACCCTCACTTACGGGCTATGATCTGCAACATTACGGAAGGAAAACAATGCTGCTAATGTCTGTCTTTGCCGCCTTCCAACGCGCGCCGTGATTGCTTCCTCGCGCCCCTCCAGCACGGGTCAAGGGCAGCTAGTGAAGGCCCCGCTGCCCCGCTGGCAAGCGGCGCCTCCCGGAGCAAACCGCAGCGCCCGAACACGTCGGCAGGAGCCAGATCCTCGTACGGCATGTTCACGTGCCAGCTAGAGCGGAGCAGAAAACCCTGCTCTGCAGCACAGATTCACTGGGATTCCACTGCAAGCCTGGGAAGCTCTGACAAGCAGCTACACCAGCCTCGTCTTCCACGGAAACATTCTGGAAATCATTCCCATTCCTTTGACTACTCTGTTAAGGCAAGATACAGAAAAATGTAGACAGTCGCCTCTCATCAAAGTAAGTTGTAAATACATATTTTTAATGCAACAGACCAGTATAATATCTATTTTACCTCTTTTGGTCCCCTAGGAATGCGATCCACGGATGGATTTACACCTAAAGCATCTACATGAGTTTATTTGCTTCCAGGGCACCCTGAAGCTACATCTTCACTCCCTTGTCAGTAGGGCAGGACAGTGCTCAGAGGGTCTCTCGCCCTGAAGCTGCACGAAGGCCCCCGCCTGCCTCCCCATGCACAAAACTCCCTAGGTCTGGTCCACAAATGTTCTCCAGGGCTCAGGCAGGATATCTCCCCAGAATACTGTTAAGTAGCTTGCTTTTTTTGTTCATGTTGTTCAGGACAAGCCCATTGACTGCTATGGCAGGCGTATTTATTAAAATGAGCAGCTTTCCAGAAACATAACTACATTGCTATTTCAGAAAAACTCATCTTTGAAAAATATGGCTCCCAAGAGGTAACACAACACCATTCCAACTACGTAAAACCACCTAAACTCAACCCATCATAATCTGAAAGTTTCTAAAAAAAAAAAAAAAAATCCTAGCTGCAAAATTCTGAAGGGTCAATAGCTGCAAATATTAACAGCAGCTCGTGGCCAGGGGAAGGGCCCGGAGCAGCTCCTGCTCTTCCCGGCGATTCCGTGGCGGGGCCCGGCCCAAGGGCAATCCGCACAGCGAGCTCTGAGGGGGCAGCGCGACACTGGGCCAGAGCCAGGGCGCATTTAGGTGGCCCTTGCAGCCACAGAGACATGCGTTTGCCATCCTGTATGCTTCGGCCCTGTGGCACGCTGCTGCCTAGCTGGGACCTCCTGATTTTTGTGGAAATCTCAGTAAATGTCTCCCACTTCCATCTCAACAGAAGCTGGAGACTCTTCATTAGGATTCAGCTGCGAGAGGGCCCTTGAATCAAAGTTTGATCCATTGCCAATTAATAATTTAGATTGCCAGCTGCAAAGGAATAATCCCATGGATACTTTAATCCATCCCCCTTTATTTGTTTGAGCCTAAATTCCCTGTTTTGAATATCAATCACCATGAAATATCCCCATCATCTTCAAGAGAAGGGGCTCTTTGCACAGCTCTTCCACCGAGCCATCTGGGGATGGGTTTACGCTCCTCCAAAGTGCAGGCTTGGCTGCCTCATTGCATAGGAAATGCAGAGGTTTTCTCAAAATGCTTGTAATTCCCTCTGGTGATTAGGAGCTGCATCTTGGTATTTGGTGTACGTGACCAAGTGACCGGGACTTTCTGTCAATGTATAAGGCTTCTATATGCAACTGGTGGCCGGTGGCACAGCAAGATGACACGTGAGCTGGCTGTGCCATGCTGGCTGTCATTTCATGCAACAAAGTGAAGGCAACTGGCCACTTTATTTCACAGCAAAGTGTCAGGTGGCATCCATGAACCTCTGGGAACTCACAGGAAAACATGTGCAAAGAAGTTTAGCTCTAAATTTTCTGGTTATTTATAAAACAAAAGATCTATTAGCATCCAGACCACAGTTAAGACTGATTTTACCTAAAATTGAGACCCTTCTTGTATATTTTATGGTTATTTCTGCTTTCATCAGCAGAGATATGGGTAACACCAGGTACAGAAATGGACCCACTACACAGAAATATTTACATGCAGCAAAATGTCCCCGTGTGGAGGAGTCAGTGAGTAGGGGCAAGAGGCAGAGGGAGGGAGCCCAGGGAGGCACAGGGATATTCCTGCCACCCTGGAGAGCCGAAGCAGCGGAGACACCGGCATCTCAGCCTGCGCCTCTCAAAATCTTCACCAATCCATTTCGGAAACCGCTGCAGAAAAGTACAAATGGAGGTACCTAATGAAGGCATCTGGCAGAACTTCCAGACCCAGCACTTCTGCAGCAAGGTGATGACATTTAAGCGATCTTTCTAAAACACATGACCACAATGAGAAATACCAGGTGACATTCCCTTCCTAAAGGGAAGGGACTATCTAGAGATGCTAATTCTAGAAATCCAAACTGTAGAAATTAGGAATTTCTAGAATAGAAATTCTAGAAATACCGAACTTCGAGCAGATCGGCTAATGCTCACCTTAGAGCTCATTTACCTTTCCACGATGGTCGCATCAGCTCTAACCGGTGTGACGTGTGACAAGGTAATGCCAAATTCCTTTTCCCTGAGCACCCTTGGCCCCGGAACCAGCTGTGTACGGATGGCCCAAAGGAGCCGCCCTCGGCCCGAGAGGCGCGCGGGCAGTTTGGCCGTTACCACCGTGCCCCTTGGCAGCGAGGCCGCACGGAGCTCCGTCCAGCTCCACGCAGGCTCTCCTTGAGCATCCGCTCCCTCAGCATCTCGGCAGAGCTTTGGTGACAAATAAACCGAAACTACGATAAAAGCTACACTAAGCAAGCAAGGGGCTGCAGCCTGAGTTATTCAAACTCAGTATTTTGGGGCTGAGTGTGCACATGCCCTTTGGGCACTCTCCTTGATGGAAGATGAGTTCATGGAGATGGATCAAGGCACTGGTTCCCAGGCTTCAACCCATCACAAATGGGTCACAAACCTCCAAAACTGGTCAACAGACAGGAAAAAATATTTTATTAACAGAGCTCTCAGCTTAAAATTGAAGGACAGGGTTCAGCAGTGCTGGTTCCTGGGATATCTAGAAGACTGGCAACAACCCGGATAGCCTGAGAGACCTCATTAAGAAATACTTTTGAATGTATTTCTGATTACTTTCATTTCATGCTGCAGGTTTCTAACATTTGGTCATTTATAAAACTTCAAAACATCGAGTGGAGCTGCATTTTAAAGTGGAGTGTAGGTTTCCTGCACAAAATACACTTTTAATCTGATTTTTTCCCTGAAACCCCTACCTCAAAAAGCAATCATTTAGTTCTGCTGTACATTTCATTTTACACCCAAGAAAACACAAAAATGCAGGTTCACAGAAGGAAACCAAGAGCTCTTTGCAGGCCTTTAGAAATACACTCAGATGTAGTTCTGCCATATCAAAGTGTATGAAATTAAGTCAAAAGGCTGCCAAAATTTGTGAAATTGGCTTGAAGCCATAAGATCTAAGAAAACAACAGTAACTCCTGGGATCTTCTGTTCTCCCTCTGGAATCAAAGTCCTGGGGGGTTGTATTTTCAGGTTGGATGCTGCAAGCACAGGGTTTGCTTAAGATTCAGACAGGAAAAGCCTACTTTTAAGACACCGGGGAGGTAAAAAGCTCACATCATCTTAAGAATTTGAGAGCTGGCGCTTTAGGAAAATGTTAAATATAGCAAGACTGCAGAAAAAGCCTGTTCAGGGAGAAGGCAGAGCAATGACAGGAAGCCCCACTGCTCCACCACGGCACGCGGAGGGGGCACCAAGCCTCACAGTGACTGCACGGACCTGCTTTTCCAGCTTTTTTTTATTGTTTCTTTTTTTCTGCCTTGTGTGTTTCTTACTCCTTTCAGCACCTTTCTTCTCAGCCCGTCCTTTGCCTCCTTGCTCGCCACTGTTCTCTCTCCTTGTCCCAGACAGCGGTGGCAATGCCCCTGTCCCTGTCGGCTCCTCTTCCTCATCTCCTTTGAGCATCCCCTCTCCGCTCCCGCTTCTCCGGGAGGTCTGGTTGGGAAGCAGCTCCTGGCATCCATCCTTGTTGCTGAAGGCAGCAGGCACCAAAACAACACAGGGACATGCTCGGGGATGAGCCCTGGTGCCTCCGCAGATGGCACGAGGCTGGGAAGGGGCTAGAGCAGCGCAGAGCATCCCAGGTGGTGCCCAGGCATCGCAGGAGGAGGCTCGGACGAGGCTGCCCGGGAAGCGGGGAGCGCAGGCAGGCGCAGCAGCGGCACCGTCTGAACCTCTCGCAAGTATTTGAAGCCAGAAGGTAAACGTCTTCTTCCTTCCTAAAGTAAATCTGGAGGAATTTGTTCGGCAGGATAAGCTCTGCTGACGTGCTGACCTCTGCCGCAGCTTAACGGCATGAGCTAAGGCTGTTATGTGGTTATGAACCCAGCAGATGCTATGAGCTCTGACCTGTGTGTGGGAATCAGGGGGCCCAGCTGGGCCTTGAGGAGCACAGAGTATCTGGAAACGAGTGCTGAAAGCAAATTCTGTCCTTTCCTTTGCATTTCCAACCTGCTATCTGTAAACCTACTCTCCTCCTGGTGTGGCTGATATGAGATCTCCCACTTTCTGGAGGGAATTATTCACGTGATTCTCTTCAGGCTGCATATTTTGGTTGTCTGGTTCCTTACCAGCTGGGCAGCTTGTCTCTTTGGTGTCAGATCCTTCGGCCATTTGTCCTTTCATCCCCAGGATGTCCTGCTCTGCAAGCTGCTGTAATCCTGATCCTCACAGGCAGGGTTAGCTCCAGGGCTTCTCCGGTCCTCTCCTTGTAGCTGCACCACCGCTACTCAGGAACGCATCTCCTATGGGCTACTGCAATCTGCACCTCTTTGATCAGACCTACAGAAAGACGATTTGGGAATTTCTATGAGATCCACTCTGAGCTCCCTGAGGGCTCAGGTTCTTTTTCTAAGCATGCAAGTTCACTAGCAATACCAGTATCATTTGCCTGTATGCTTTTACTCTGCAGTAATGCGCCTGTTCTCCTGTTCATCCAGATCCCTTTCTCCAGGGAGATAACGCTGAACGTCTGCTGAGCCTCCTCAAGCACTTCTGTGGACGAGGGCATGCTCTGCAGTGTTGCGCTGCTCGCAGAGACGCTCAGCGAACAGGTTCCGCTTCCTTCGCTCTTGACACTAAGGTTGCTGCAGCGCGAGTTTTGCCCAGCCACTGCCCCTGGCAGGTCCGCCTCGAACGGGTCACTCGTGGGCTCGCTGCCCTCGGGCTCCTCCTGCGTACGGTTTTCGACTCCCTCGCTGCTGCACCGCGATCCTCGTCCCCCAGGCTCCTGTGCTGTCATGATAACTTTCTGGAAGATA
This sequence comes from Nothocercus julius, assembly GCA_013398735.1. Taxonomy (NCBI): domain Eukaryota; kingdom Metazoa; phylum Chordata; class Aves; order Tinamiformes; family Tinamidae; genus Nothocercus; species Nothocercus julius. The sequence goes on along the minus strand of VZSV01000060.1, from coordinate 3,760,602 downwards.
GAGATATTTGTCTGTTGGCTCTTACTCTTCAATAATTTGCCCGTTCTTCTCTTGATCCACACCCCTTCCTCTATAGAGACTATGCTGTATGTCTGCTGAACCTCATCGACCACTTCTGTGGATGAGAGCGTGCTCTGAATATCTTTCAGGCTCTCAGAGGCGACTGAGAGCCTAGATGCAGTTTTCTCTAGGTCAACATCATGCCAAGACTCAAGCTCGGCCACCTGAGCTGTTTCTGCCTCTGTGTCATCGCACGTCTCGGGGATGGTGTTCATCCCCTCTTTGCTCGCCTCTCTGCTGCACTGGGATTTTCGCCTCACAGCTTGCTGAGCTGCTTTAGCTTTCTGCATTAAGGTGTCACTGGTTTGCTCTCCATGGCTGATCATTATTTTCCCTGTTCTCGTGTCGACCCAGTTCCCTCCGCCTAGAGACACAAAGCTGTATGTCTGCTGAGCCTTGTCTCGCCTAACTATGGTGCAGTAGGACTGCTGCAATACATAGTTGTCCACTGTAGCCTGACCTTCTTCTAAGCAGGTTTCACTTGTTTGCTGGCTATGACTCGTCATTTCATTACCTGTTCTTCTGCTTTGCCAAACGTCTCCACCCAGAGAGACAAAAGTGTACGTCTGCTCAGCTTTATTTCTGAAGCCTTCATGCACCTTATGGTCTTGTTTATTTTCCTCCACCACAACCTCTTCTCCGCGGAGACTATCTAACTCCAGGTCTTTCACCAGGCGCAAGTCATCGCTACAAAGCAATACGGAGTCCTCCGGGTGCTGGCCAGGTTGCTCTGCCTCCTCTTCTGCAGGCTGCTCCCCATCACGCTGCGACTCCCGTCGTGCTGGCTGCCCCTCTGGTGCAGCTGCTTCGGGAGGCACATCTGAGGCTTCCTCTGCAGCCGGGTTTCCAGGTTCATTCCTTGCATCAAGGCTGCTCTCCGATTTTTCAGTGGGAGACCCCAGGATTTCTGCAAGAGGTTTCCTGCTCCAGATGAGACTCGTCTGCTGGCCCCTGCTTGCCACCTCTGCGTTTGTGCGGGGGTTGAGCCAGGTGATGATCTCCTGGGAGCTCTGGCTGGCCACCTGCCCGGGGAGCTGCTCAGCTCCCTGCCATGACTCCTGGCCCGGCACGCTGCCACGTCTCAGCTCCTCTCCTGGGATCTCCTGACTGCCACGCCATGACTCTCGGCGTGGCGCCTGCTCACTGCCGCGCCGAGAGCCCTGCTCTGCGGCACCCCGACTGCTGCGCCGTGACATCTGTCCTGGGGCATCCTCACTGGCACGTCGGGAATCTCGCCGTGGCACCTGCCCGCTGCCACGCCGCGTCTCCTCTCCTGCCACCTCCTGACTGACACGCCGCGACTCCCGTCGCGTTGGCTGCCCCTCTTCTGCTGCTCTTTCAGGAGATACATCTGATACTCCCTCTTCACCTGGGCTTCCCAGGTCCTTCCCTGTATCGATGCTGCTCTCTGATTCTCCCGTGGGTAATGTCAGGATATCCGCAAGAGCTTTCCGGCTCCAGGCAACAGTTGTCTGCTGGCTCCTGTTTATCACCTCCCTGCTTGTTCTTCGGCTGATCCAGACTGCACCCTCCTCGGGGCAATAGTTCACAGCCTGACCTTGCTCCTCTCGTTCGGTGCTGTCACCGCTTAGCGGCGACTCCTGCCGCAGGGAGTGACAGCTGCTCTGCCACGGCTCCTCCTCCGGGATGCTGTACGAGGATTCCTGCCGGCAGGACTGGCGGCTGCCCTCCCACGACGGCGGCGCCGCCGCCTCCTGGGCGCTCAGCTGCGACTCTCGTCTCGAGAGCTGCTGGCCGCTCTGCTGCGGTTCTGCCCCCAGCGTGTGGCTGCTGGCGCGCTCCAAGTCGGGCCCCAGGCTTGACAAACTCGTTTTCTCCGTCTGAAAAACTTGATCCATATACTCTTTCCTTGAAAAAACACTCACGTTACTGTCTGTCTGTTGAGTCTTACTGACCATTTCACTGGGGAAATCTTCATTTTCCTCAGTTTCTTGTGCCTCCATTTCTGGGATGTTATCCTCAAATTGTGCTCCAGTTGCGTGCTGACTCTCCTCTGTTGGGCCCTGCCCGCTGCTGCGCCGCGAGCTCTGTCCTGGGAGCTGCTCGCTGCCACGTCGCCATGCCCGTTCCGGGTCCTCCTCGCTGCCGCGCCGCGACTCCCGCTCAGGAGACGCGGCTGGCACTGCCTCTGCAGCCGGGCTGCCCGGCTCGTTCGCTGCGTCGATGCTGCTCCCCGATTTTTCAGCGGGTAACCCCAGGATTTCCGCAAGAGCTTTCCTGCTCCAGACGAGACTCGTCTGCTGGCTCCTGTTCACCACCTCCGCGTTTGTGCGGGGGTTGAACCAGGTGACGCCCTCCTCGGGGCTCTGCTCCTGTGCTGCCGGGGGCTCCATGGAGGTCCTCGAGGATGCGGATATGGGCCGGCTCTGCTGGGACAGGCGTCTTGGGCTGCTCACTGCATCGCTCTCCACCTCGTCTGTCTGCTGCATGCAGTCCATCAGCTCCTTGCTTCTGAAAACGCTGATGGAGCTGGATGTCTGCTCAGCCTGACTCCTCTTCTTCCTCTTCCTGCATTTTTGCTGTGACTCACTTTTTTCTTTCACCTCGTTGGGGTTCACTGCACCTTGTCCTTCACCCACCTCACCAATGCTCTTGGTGTCACTCAGCTGTTGGTTTTCATCTGCCTCGTGGTGCTGTGGTGACTCTGCGTCGCCCATCTGGTTCTCCGAGTCCACCTGGGCTCCACACTGACCTCCCCCTGCAGCGTGTCCTCCCAAAGGGCTGGTGGTCCTGGGACGCAGCCAACGCCAGTTGGTGGTGCTGGGGCAGCTCCTTAATGGCTGCGGTGACCACTGAAGGCCCTCAATGGCTGTTGTTGCCGGGACAGACCTTTGACAGCTGACGGTGCCTGCTGAGATCCTTGACAGCTGATGGTGCTGGGGCAAGACCTTGGTGACCAATGGTGCCTCGTCACACTCTTGACCGACAACGGTCCTGGGGCAGCCCCTAGATGGCCAATGGTCCTGGGGCACGGCCTTGATGGCTGATGGTGCCTAGTCAGGCCCTGGATGGTCAATGGTGCTGGGACAAGACCTTGATGGTCAGTGATACTGGGGCAAGACCTTGATGGACAACAGTACCTGCTGAGACCCTCGAAGGCCGATGGTGCTGGGTTTGCCCCTTCCTGGCCAATGGCCAGTGGGGGTTGGTGTGCTGCTGGTCCCGGGCAGGCCGTCCCCTCGTGGGCCAGGCCGGGCCTCCTTCAGGCCTGCCGGGTGGTGTGGGGCGGCCCCATGGTGGTGACTGTGGGGCCGCGGCGGCGGCGGGCTGTGGGGCGGCGCGGGGAGCGCTTCCGGGGTCGGTGCCATGGCGCTCGCCATCTAGAAGCCACCGGAGCCTGTGAGGTCACCACTCCACAGCTTGCCCCAGGCTGCCCCACAGAATGGCCCACGCTGCCCCACAGCACAGCCAACAACACCTCACAGCACGGCCGACAACAGCCTACGGCATGACCAATAGTACCTCATAGCATGGTCAATAACACCCTATGGCATGACCAATAATACCCCACAGCCTGGCCAGCAACACCCCACAGCATGGCCAACAACACCTCACAGCACGGCCAATAACACCCTACGGCATGACCAATAACACCCCCCAGCCTGGCCAACAACACCTCACAGCACGGCCAA
>VZSV01000060.1:3737892-3753401 GCA_013398735.1 Nothocercus julius | reverse complement strand
AAAGAGTAAAATGAGTAGGTTCATGGTCACTATTGCAGGGGTGTCAACACAGCCTTTCCAAAGGGACATCATGTCCTAAAGGCCTTGGAAGAAGCCAACAACGCAGTGGACTGCAATGAGTGGGTCAGGAGCAACCTTGTCATTGAGCAGGGGCTTCACCCACGGCTTTTAAGAAAGGAACCCATCACACGCTGAGAGCAAAGGGCAATACTTAGCTCTAGGAAAATGAGAATTCAGGCAGAGAAGATGAGGCATTAGGAGGGCCAAGGTTGCTCCTCATCCCATCACAGTGTCTGGACCAGGAGAAGTGCAAAGGGCCAAAACTTGCAAAAGCAACAAAACTACCCGTAGTCAACACAGGTTCATTGACAGGCTCATCTCACAGGACATGAGATGTTTCTTAGTTGAAAAAGGAATGATTTGGGGGTGCAACACAGCAGAGCAGAGAGAGAAGCTCTGCAGCTTGGGAAAACACATCAAGAGTAAGAACAATCTTTCATGACAAGGGTTATAGGTTGTGCCATGAAAATCGACACTAAGGAAAGTTTAAAGCTTAGCGACTACTGTTGATGGCATAGCACATAATTAAGGTGCAATATTCCATGGGAATATTATTAACCAAATTATAAGTCATTTCCAAAGGCCTAGAAGACATCGTGAAGGGTAGAGCCATGGATGGATATGAAACATGGTACAAGTGCCCTTAACCTCCAAAGCGCTGTGCAGAAGTGCTAGGTCACCTGTAGTTTGGTTCTTACTCTCTTCTCAAAAACTCCTTTTACAGGTGAGAGGAAACACCCTCGAACGCACAGATCCGATGTGGCTGTTCGCAGGACCAGAACCTGCTGGGCTATTTTTGTGCCTTTGCTCACCACTTTGGGCACATCTGTGGAGCGCCGCCGAGCAGGGCCTGAGGTCGCACGCGATGCCGCCGGACACGGCGCCGGCCGCGCGCCCCGCGGAGCTGCTCTGCGCGGCTGCGTCCCTGCGCTCCAGCCCGCTGACGCCCAGCGGCTGCACCTGCGTTATTCATTGGGGCTTTCTTCCCCTTTGCTAACAAATGGCCCTTGCCTGACACAGGTGTTAGGAGACAGAAAATAAGGCCTGAAATCCTCAGGAATGGAGAAGGAAGAGGCGCCGGTCAGGGCACATGCAGCCGTGCGGAGAAAGCCAGTGGGGCAGGGAGAATAACGTACCTTTTAGGTATATGTTTCTAGCAAAAAAAAATAAAAAAGAGAGAAAAATCTGCTGCGGCTGGGAATCCTCGTAAGCCTGTGATCCTGCTGATGTGTATCGGCAGAAAGCAGAACAAGGAGAAACAAACTCAGCTACGTCCCGACCGCTGGGACACGGAGAGGCTCGAGGTGCGTGGGTGGAGCAGGGGCCGGAGCGCCGTCCTGCAGCCCTCGTCTCTCCAGCAGCGCGAGCGAGGGGGCCTCGTGCTTCCCCTCAAACCCACACGAGCAGACACTCCTAAACGGACATGCATATGGCTCTCTCTCGCATACACTTGCTTTATAAATGCATACCCCACTATTTAAAAAAGGGAAAAAATAAGGGACAGGAGCAATTTGCAGCTGCACTTCAAGTTTAAGCGCAAAGAGCAGAAACGGCGCCGCCGTTCATGCCTGTTCCTTACGGCCCTGACCTGCATCATCCTCGTGTCCCCCAGGATACTAATGTCCTCTTATAGAGTCCAGGCCTGCCACCGCTGGGCCACCTGCTCTATCTGGGCTTTACGTCCTGCTAGAGCAGAACAGTGCGGAGGATTGTTAGGAGAGGGCGGAAGAAAAAGAACATGCAGGAAGAACAGGGAATTTTTCTAACCCAAAGTTAATTTTTAGAAAAAAAAAAAAAAAAGACAAAAAAAGAAAATTATTTCCCAACACAGCCCTAACTCAAAGGAGTGAAAATCAGGTACAGATGCAAAACTTTGATTTGCACCTACAGATTTGAATCTGCTAATTGTGCCCTCTGGGAGCGAAGTCTTTTGAAAAGCGTGTTTCTTTATACATACATGAAATACTTCTTGAATATTTCAAACATAGTCTTCATGTATAAAGTAAACATATGTTGATCGGTTATTTCTAGAGTAATGCACCATCTGCTTTTTGTCAACGCGTTCCTCCGAGGGCAACGAGCAGTGATGGGTAGAAGTGGAAAACAATTTTCTATGAAGTTTTGCTCACTTTTTGACATTTTAGACAATGTAGAATCTAGAAACATAAAACTTGAAAAAACTTCGATTATCTAACCCCGCCTGAGGAAAGCCCAGCCCTGCCAGATGTTTCCCAGCTCCTTCTTGAGAGCCGCCCCAGGCAGACGCCGTAACCCCTGGAAGCCTCTTCCCGTGCCTCGGGCACCGACACACACAGAGCATTACGCAGTCCAAAGCTGCTGGACCATTTCTGTTCCAAATGAAGCTTGTATTTTTGTTTCCTCATTTGAGTTATTGCATGAACACCTCTTTGCAGTGCAAATCCATGCACCTGGAGTGAGGATCACGTGGGCAGGACGGTGCCGGTGTCGCTCACCCTTGCAGCACGGCCCTTGCATGCTGCCTCACCGTCTGTCAGCTCCTGTCCTGTTTTGCCTTCATAATCCTCCTTTTGTGCTGCCAAATCTGTGTTTTTTCCAGACAAAATGACTAAAAGCAAAGGTTTTCCTGTAGCTCTGCAGGAATCACATCCCACCAGCAGGGATCTCGGCCCTCCGCTCCTTGAGCCTCGAGCCCGGCGCCCAGCGCTTCCCGTGGGTCTTTGCCTTGGAGCAGGGGCCACTTGGGGCAGTGGAGGGACATAGGGTGACAGGGAGTGTGGCCAAGGCCTTGGCTGGCAAGAAAAAAAACACATAAAAAAAAAAAGAATTATCTTGCCTAGCTGAACAATACATTACGCTTTTGAAAGGTCTAGGTAAATGACCACTTTTGTTTTCTCCGTTTCGCTGGAGAGCTAACGGCCTCCAAAGCAGCCGGGCTGTGCCAAAGCTGGCAAACTACCCCGGATACCCTTCCCCGCGTCACAGAAAATCCGCATATCCTATCTAAAGCCCTGCATGCTTTTCCATGCTTGTTTTTCTGCATTTTGGCTGATGGGGCTTCTTTGGGAAAGCGTGTTCACAAACACCTCTGATCCATGTTCACTAAGGCTCAGATAAATGCACTAGGGTGAATGACAAGGAAAAAGCACAGCATTTTAGGGTGGTATCTGGTTCAAAATTTCATTTCATCGGGTGAGAGGAACAAAGTTCCCAGCTCCACAGTTGGGTGCCGAGCAGCCGCAGCCATTCCCGGAGCGGGAAGGGGAGCACGGAGCCCAGCCCGTCTCCAAGGAAACCTGTCTCCGGCACCATTGTGCAGAGCGAGCATCCCGGGCACAGAGCACAGGGCTGCCGGCACAAAGGTCACAGCTCGAGTCTGGAAGGGAAGAACCGGGCCTGGGCTTGGTTAGGAATTCTGCCTTAGCCCATGGGTAGAGGGTTAATCCTGCTCGTAGCTATTCTCCTGCAAACACGTATTTTCACTTACGTATTAGCCAGCCTAAGAGACGCATGCAGAAGGGATTTGGAGGATGTGATTTTCCCTGATAGCCAGTAACTAGTCCCGCTTTCAGGCTCCAGAAACCTGTTGTAGTGGATCTGCAACATTTATTCCTTTCTGGCGAATCTAGTCCTTGTAGAAAGGGTGGTTTTGGACAACCACAAGCACATCTTCCTTTGCTCGCCTTTGACTGAGGGGGCCAGGACAGAGCGTCCAGCATCAAGTCAAGCTCCAACGTGCGCTTGGAGGCGCAAAGGAACAACGCAGGCTGCCGTGGCAGGCGAGCACCCACACGATTCCCTGCTTGCAAGGGCTAAGGAGCACAGATGCTCTCCATCAGGATGGCTGCAGTTGCGTGCCTTCGGGATGGGAAGCCCACCCTTCTTGCAGCGCTGGAACACCCGGCACAAGGTAGATCTGTGTGCGCTCAGCCAAAGAGGCGCCGCTGAAGTCATTTAGCTGCAGCTCCACGGCCACTTAGCAAAGCTCCGTTCAGGAGGCATGACTAGTTCATCCCGAGCTTGTCGACACTTCTAAGGACCAGGCTTTGGTGTTTGTCCACGGGAGGGATGCTGGTGAAGGCACTCGGGAGCCAGGCTCGGAGCCCCATGGAAGGCGCTTCTCGCTAGGCCAAGTACTCAGCTTTGCGGTACAAAACGGCACGTAACCGGAGCGAGAGCGCGGGGCTCTGCTCTCACCGGAGAGGTGGATGGGCCCCTGCGCAGGCTCGGCCTGGGGGAATGGTGGGGAATGGAGCGGGTTTCCCGAGGGGAATACAGCAGCGCCCACAGCAGGGGGGTCATTCAGCATGAGAACCTTTTGCTTGGACACATCCTTCGACCCAGGAAGAAAGGGAGATATCACGCTGGGCATTTTGAAGCGAAATGTCCGAGTTTTACCTCCTGGTAGAAACTTGCTATTTCTGAGGGGTGTTTTGCTCCGAGGAGACATCGCGGAGCACAGTGACACCATCTTGGCCAGCCTGGCTCTGCTGCACGTCCGAGGAAGGACCGTAAATCACGCTGACGTGCTGCAGCAGGCCAGGAGATGGGAGAGGAGGTATAGGAGATGTGTATTTGCATGTGGGATGGTGGGTATAGTAATTCCCTGTTATTTCCCAGGAGCGATCTGAAGGCCTCCAGACCCACCCCATGAGCACCAGCCTCGGGGACGTGCCGGGAGGCCACACGCCCCGCAGGCAGCGGGAACCACGGCCGGGACTGCGCTGTGCTTCACGGTGGGTAAATTCTTGGTTTTGAAGATGGAAGTCTGCCCTTACGTCTTGGCGAGGGGACGGCTTTGTTCTATCCTGGAGCCTTTCCGCTGCTGCCGGGCAAGATGGACGGGAGGAGCTCGGGAGGACATGTCCCGCTTGGAGATGCAGGACGAGGTGAGCGTCGGGCGCGCGCGGGCCGGCCTGCACACACGGCCTCGGGGCCAACGCGACCCTGCTGCAGCGCACAGCGTCCCCGGCAAAGAGCCTCTTTCTTCCCTCCAAAATTAGCACTAGACCTACTGCTAATGTATATATTCTTGTTGCAAATAAATACCAACAGAATATCAGTACAATCCATAGAGCATGCGGCACACATGGAAGAAAAAGAAGAGCCTTGTGTGCACCAAGGGGAGAGGGCGCGCAGGAGACGCTCTGCAGAGCGGGGCTGGGGCAGGACGTCTCGCAGGGGCAGCTCCCCCGCAGGCCCGGGGACACCGGTGGCGGGATGCGCCCGGCAGCAGCGGGGAGGCAGCGCACGCTACCACGGTTTCTGCTGATAGCTCTCCGTGGAGATTCGGACATGGTGCTTGTGTCTGTGGGTACCCGTGGAAGCTGGGGCGGCAACTGGCACGGCAAGAGGAGGCAGGGTGAGGAGAGGACTCGCACCTCCCGTGTGGGCAATCCGAGCGGCCACGGGGACGGTGCCGGGGCGACGGGGAGGCGGGCGCAGTCCCTGCAGCGCTAAGGGCCGTGTGTCCTTGTGAGATCCAACAGTTGCTCCCAAAAGTAAAACGGGTGGTTTTGCAAGCTGCTTCTGGCCATGCTTTGTACCAAATTGGGACCACAGTGTATTGGGGCTTGCAAGGGCGGACAGAAGATAGAGCCTGTTTCGGGCCCTGACGCCCGCGCACATCACCAGGACGGCAGCAAGAGCACCGCGAACGTCCGAGACAACATTCTGTTCCGGTTACTAGCTCCCAGGGCACATTTTAAACATTTTTTTTTACATTTTAACATTTTAAAACATTATAAATGTCTCTTCTTAGCAATAACCTGGCAATAACTAGGGAAACATATTTCGCAGAGCGGGCCCGCAGGTAGCGCTTCAGAACAAGAGCATCTCAACCCGCATCCCGCAAAGCAGCCAGGCCGCAGCTCCTGCTTCGTGCTGCGGCCCCCATCGGCCTGGGTTCGGCGGAAACGTGGGAGAGTTTCCAGTGGCCACCAGGAAATTCCTCTCCAGGAGGGATTTCACGCTCTCTGTGTGGGAAGTAACCCCTGTTGCCGTGTTCTGTTGAAAGTGGCACTTGGTAGAGCAGGGAACGACAGAAGAGGAGCAGTGTTCAGAAGAACTCATTTTCATGCTCTGCAGGCTCCAACCTTGTCTCCCAAAGCCAAGGTTGATGCGTCCTGTTCCAAATTAAATGTAAGATGTATGCGGTAATGAAAAGGGTAGTCATCCCATGAAAACCTCCGCTTTTCGGCTAAAGGAGCTATGGTTTATTAGACGTGCAGAGTTGCAGACTCAGTGTCAGTGTGCTCAAGTATGAGGGCTGCAGGAGCGAGGCAGCTCGGCCTCTGCCTCGCGCGTTACCAAAGACGTGAGGGGTTTTAAAAGGACGTGGCCCTGGTACAAACAAGCTGCTCTTTTCTCAAGAGCTGAGGGACGTGGGGCTCTGCAACGAGTTGGTTTGGGACGGTGCCCCGCAGTGAGCACATGTGGCCGGGTCTGCAGAGCCCGGCTCCAAGTCTCACTTCCCGCTTTTCCTGCCGCTGCAAAGGAAACTGCGCGAGAAGGGGAAGGAAGAGGGGAGAAGGAGCAGCGCAGGGAGCCGCTGCGTGGAGCAGCGCCCAGGAGTCACCGTCCCCGCGCGCGCCCCGCTGGGTGCAGCGCTGCGCCAGGCGCTCCCGGAGCTCTGCGCCGTGCACGTCGCGCCTGCTGACGTGGCGCACAGGAGACCTTGGGCTGTGTTCCCATGGCTTCACAGTTTGGATCTGCACGCCAGCTCCCACCGCCCGTGGGCAGGAGGGGGAGCACGGCCGGCCCCGCAGCCACACGTGCCTCTCCCTGCTTGCTTTATGTTTTCCTGCCTGCTCAAGCACCACCTCAAGAGTGCTGCTATTTATCTAACATATTGAAAAAATATTTTAATTTTCACAAAATCATATTTTTCTGCCTTTCCTGCAGCAACCCGGCACAGACAGTGGAACACTGCGCTGCTCCCGCTCGCTGCGCTCGTTCCCGTGTGTGGCGGCCCTGCAGCCAGGACGCTCCCGCGCTCCCGCGTCATGGAGCCTGGCCCCGGCATGGAGCCCGGCCCCGGTGAGCACAGCCCGCCCGGTGCCCAGGCCCTGTGGCAGGAAGGGTCGGTGCTCCGGGTGGGGTGCTTGGGCCCGCTGCAGCCGCTCCCGCATGGATCGCTCCTCAGGGCACCACTTGGCGTTTCGCGCCCCTCCAGCTCCATGAAGTTTATCTCTAGCACAGCAGAAGCACAGGCTGGACAAAGTGCTGGATGGAAAAACTCCTCTGCGCTTCCCCAAGTGCCACCTGCAGGTCTGCTCGCCGTCCCAAGGGCACCAGAGCCACCAGCGAGGAGACAGGCGGCACGTGTGCCCGTGCGGCGTTGGGAACGGGGAGAGTCCTGGCAAAGGCGGCAGAAATGGAGCGAACCTGCAGAGAGCAAGAGCACCGCGAGGAGCTCCTGGTCAGTGGGGGTCCCATCCAGGAGGAGGTCCACCCAAGAGCTGGTCTCGACCAGGGAGAGGTCCCATCCAGGACAAAGATGCACTGAGGAGATGCTCCTGTTCAGCAGGGGTCCCATCCAGGAGGAGGTCCCATCCGGGACAGGATGCCACACAGGGGCTGTTGCTGTCCAGGAGGAGGCCGCATGCAGGACACAGGCCCACACGGGAGCCACTCCTGTTCTGCAGGAGGCTCCACGGGGCAGCCCAGGTGCCTCCAGCCACTCGGCCCCGTGCACTCCGGCCTCGGCCCCGCAGGGTGAGGGTGAGGGGGCCCCCAGCGCCGCCTGCTTTACGGGGCTGCCCGCGAGACCTGTGAGCCTCTGCGCAGCTAGTGCATTCGAGTGCTGGAATCAGTATCTGTGAGATGAAATATTGTATTACAGCAAGCTGTTAAATTTTAATGATCTAATGAGTAATCAGTGTCACCGCTGCTGTCTTTTCTGCAGGAAATTTAGAGGAAATTAGGAAAAAAAGGGGACAGTGCGTGGGTCCGGCTGCCCGGCCTGCAGCGCCCTGGGGGAGCGTCAGGATGATTTCTCCCTTTTCTCCCTCCATTCCAGCATTTCCTCCTGGAAATGCAGGCTGACACCGTGCGCTAGGGCCTGTCACTTTGGATTAACCCACGCGGTGCTCCCACAGCTGAAATGATCCGAACGCAGATGAGAAGTGATATTGCGGGAAGGGAGGAGGCTGCTAGGGCGACAGGCGGACACGACAGGCGGATGCTCCTGCGCCGCCCGGTCACCCCCTGCCTGGCCTCGCCGCACTCGGGCGTCTCCTCTGGCACCTGGGGTGCTCTGCGGGTTGGTTGTGCTCCTCCCCCAACAGCTTGCAGGTGATTGTGCATCCCCCGCAACACCCAAGAAGAGGGGTTTGTGCATCCCCCCCAACAGCCCATGGAGGGTTGTGCATCTCCCCCAACAGTCTGTGCAGGGTTGTGCATCCCCCAGCTGGACAGCCCCCAGCCTGGGGTCCATCTGGAGCTGGGCCACATCCCCCTTGTCGCTGCCGTGCGGACGCCCTCGGCTCCGCACTGGGGTGATGACCCCTGCAGCCACGTGCCCCTCTCCAGCAGGGGCAGCTCCGAGGGTCAGACCCCCAAAGGGCCGGGCAGCCTCTGCGCTCCCGCGACCCCGCGCGCCCAGCCCGGCCCGGGGGGCTGCAGGGGCCATACAGAGACAGGGGCTGGGGGGAGAGGAGCCTCCCACCCCTTCCCGCCTGCTCGGCATGCAGCCGCCCGCCTCCGGGGAGCTTTGGGAAACGCAGTGTTTGGTCACGGAACACAGGAGGGATGCGGTGCGGAGCTGCAGCCGGGGGCAGAGCTGCAGCTGGGGGCAGAGCCGCGCGCGGCTCCTGGGGCCCTGCACCCCGAAGGGCATCGCCAGGCCCCGCCAACCCAGAGGGGCCAGGGGCTTGCAAATCCCTCGCCACCTCCTTGGAAACCCCGAGAACGGCCAGCAGGGCTCGGGAGCCTCCCCGGCACCACAGCTCTGGGGCAGCTGCCCCAGCCCCGTGGCCCCAAGGTGGGAGCCGCTTTGGATCCCCGCTCCGGGTCCCTGCTCCAGGTCCCTATTCTGAGTCCCTGCTCTGGGTTCCCACTCCAGGTCCCCGCTACGGGGTGCTTCCCGCGGCTCCCGCACATCACCATTCCCTGAGCTGCAACGCGCCATGCCGGCCGCTGCCTGCGCTCTTCCCAGCTGCCGGAACAGACTGTCTCCAGCTCTATTCCCACAGCCCAAACTCTGCCCTCCTGCTACCGAGCCGGAATGCTAATACTTGGCCATGGCGCATTATTCATTTTATCAAAGGCTGGACAAGTATTTTAAATGCTGCAGTGATTCACAGTAATTGCAGAAAGTCTTGCAAAAATTCCTCCTCTTCCCCCATTCTCCCAGTGCTCCTGTGGTCATGGAAAATAGCTGGCAACGGGGTGACAGGAGCTGCATGCGACAAGCTGGCACCACCGTGGATGGGTCCAAAAGCCCTTGGGAGCCGAGAGCTCACGTGTCACTCTGTGTCCCTCCTGCAGCCGCCTGGGCTGCTCCCAAGGTTGGCCTGGGCACCATGGGACTCAAGTCCTGGGACAAGGAGCCTGGCACCTTGGGGAACCCCTGGGCACATTTCCAAGGCACATGCACCTCCAGGCTCCATGGGAGCCTGTGCGGCAGGAGGTGCCTTCCTGCTGGGGCTGACGCGGGGCTCAAGGTGAGGCGGGCAGGGGAGGCCACGGCCCCCTTGCTGTACAAGCACCTGGCCCTCACACGCGGGCACTGCTGGCCAGGCCCCGCGAGGGTACCACACGCTGCCACGCGCTCCCGGGGCCCTGCTCCTGGCCCGCAGCCCGGCATGGTGCAGCCTGGCACGGCATGGCCTGGCACTGCGCATCCCAGCACAGTGCATCCCAGCTGAGCACATCCCAGCACGGTGCATCCTGGCATGGCATGGCCCGGCACGGCATGGCCAGGCACGGCGCATCCCAGCACCGGCACGTGTCCCCCAGCCCCACCTGGGCCTTGCCCGGCTGCACAGGATCCCAGCACAGACCAACAGTGACATCCAGTGCCGGGCTCTCCAACTGCAGAGCCGGCCCCGCGGCAATGCTGGGCAGAGACGGCCCGGCCGCCGTCCCGTGCGGCACCGCGATGCCCGCGCTGGGCCTCGGTGCTGCCCTGGCGGGCAGCCCCCATGTTTCACCAGCTGAATGCTGCCCTTCCAGCACCCCAAGCACCAGCCCTACTGCAACAGCCAATGAGCGAGGCCCGGCCCCTCACTGCAGCGTCGCGCTTGGGCTCCAGCTCATGGCTCTTCCCAGGGAACACAAGTCTTGTGCTCACTGGACAGCGTTCACATCGCTGTTCGGGAGCTTTCTCCCATGACTACTAGGCAGAAATCTGTGTTTCTCTAGCCAAAGTCCAGCAAAACTCTGCTTGCAGCAAGCTGCTGCCTGGCGCTGCACATCACTTTGCCTTAGGCCTGTCAACTGCAGCGGAGAGGGGACGGAGGCAAGATTTATTCCCAAAATTATTAGGAGACCTGTCACATCATAAATTGGTCTAAAACAGTTCTACCTGTGCGGGGTTCACATGGAGGCTGCACTGCTTCCTGTTTTAAAACACCACCCAGAGCGAAGCTCTGGGAAGTTTCATGGTTTGCAGGGCAGTGACAGAGGGGTCACTGCAGACTTGACGTCAGAGGGCCAAACTGCGTTTCCCATATAACAGAGAGCTGGGGCGGGGCCGAGCGATGCCCCGCGCAGCCCCTGCCAGGTGCTGGCCTGCAGCCTCCGCGGCCGCGTCCCACCGCTCCAGGCCGCTCGCTCCAGCTTTCCGCGGGAAAGGAGCCAAGGGGATGGCTCCTTGGAGGCACCCGCGGGAGCCGGCCCTTCTCCAGGCCCCGTCCACTTCAGCCCCGCTGCTTCATGGGCTTTCGCAGAGCGGTCCCTCGTGCCGCAAGAAGCCTTTCAGACCCTAGGGCACCAGGAGCAGGACAGCCCCGCAGGGCCGGCGGTGCCAGGACGTTTCTGTCCGAGCCACCTCTGAGCCCTTGCTGGCCGCAGCGCACAACAGGCGTCCCGCGGGACAAACACAGCATGGCTCTCGGACCAGGCTCTTTGGAAGCCTCGGGTATTTTCTCCTGTGGCTCGTGATATTGATATCTTTGCCCCGGTGACATTCAAGCATGAAGTGCAGAGAAAGCAGGAGAAGATTTATTGCAATTATGTTTTAAGCCAATTATATAAACCAGACTGGTGAAACTCGGCGGTAGGATGAAAGCAGGCTCCAGTTTGATGTGCTCTTGGCTGTTATCAGAGGGAATTTCAGTAAAACGCATGGCAGAGAACCTTCCACACCGTGAGTTACTTCTCACATTTATCGCCTTGGTTGGCAGAGTGCAAGTGTCCTGACCCCACTGTGGGGCTCACGCAAGGAGAGCTCTGGGTGCTCTCCCACGGCACAGGGAGCACCGGCCCGCGGCGCCACCACGCGAGCAGTCTGGCGTGGCGGGGAGGCCTACGGAAGATGCCATTAGCTCAGCAGCCGCTGGGGTGACGCCTGCTCTGTGTGTCCCGCACGGAGTGGCACTGAGACCCGGGGATCCGGGGCGGGGGACGCAGGTCTGCACCACGCGCGCCGGCTCCTTGCAGGATGGACGCTGCTCGCTGCCATCTCAGGGGGCAGCCAGCCCGGAGGCTCTGGGCCCTTGCATGGCGCAGCCTTTGCTGGGAAGGAAGGGCAGTGCATGGGGCAGTTCGGGGCTGCTCCCTCCTCCACAAACTGCTCCTGTGTTTGGCTGGGTTTCCCACCCGTTTCCGCTGTGTTTTCCCCCAGCAAGCAGCCTTCTCTTCCCTGGAGGACGATGCTGGGTTTTCCCCTCTCTAGCTGTTGGGGCAGGATGTGCTCCCGCCTGCTCCCCACACTTGAGTGTGGGCTGCAGCGATGGGTAATTCTGCTCCTTGCTGCTCTGTTCACACTTCGGACCACACCAGAGGTCAATCTGCTCCAGCCGTGTCCCGCTACGATCGTCACACAGGGTCAGCTCCTCTGCTGCTGCGACTGTTTTCGCGGGTGTCCTCCCAGCTCCGGGAGGGTGCAACGGGGCCCTCGGGGGACACCGCCAGCTCCCCCGGTGCTTCCAATGCCGCCCTGCGGAGTGCCAGCCCCCCACATGGCGCTGCGCGTGTGGGCTGCTCCGTTCCGCAGGGAGCTCCGAACGCCCAGCGGAACACACAGGCGCCGGTGTGCTCGCCGCGCTCCGGCGAGCGGGGGAGGCGTGCAGAGCCGAGGCGGCCCCGCAGCGCGGCCACGTGCCCGCCGCAGCCCCACCTCCGTAACGGGCTTCGGCGCTGAAACACGGAGCAGGGATCAATCGATGCCGTGTGGGGCTCTTGCTTGGTTGCCACTGGAGTCCCAAGGAGAGCGGCACAAGAAAGGGTCCTGAAAGGAGCCTTCATGCTAAGCAGTAAGAAGGGTTTTGCTTTGGGAGGAGTTTTTGCCACACAGTTACTTCAGCCGGGCACAATCCATAGGTGGCACTAGGCCTGCTCCTGCTCTGGAGCTCCTGCCTCCACGAGGCTCATGTCGCTGCCGGCACCAGCCCAGGGCCTCCTGCACGGGCAGCGCCTCTGGGGACGCGTCAAGCAGGAGCACATCCAAAGGAACATGGATGGCACTTGAGACAGAATTGAGTTACCAAAATCCACAAGAACAACCCACAGAGGCCAAGAGGCCCCTGCACTGTGTTACTTTCATTACATAATGCCCCTAATTCTGCTATCACACGGAGGGCACATCGGCACCCCGGGTCCCAGGCCCGGCCTCACGCTTGTGCCTTCTCCTGTCCAAAACAGGGCACTACCCGGGCACGCTGTCTTTACAGCGTAACCCAGCAAACGGAGGAATGGGAAAAGCGCATTTTCTGGAAAGGTTCAAAATCCCTCTTAAATGTTAATATGCTCTAGTGCAAAAGTTCAGTGAATTCAGTTTCTAGAGCACGACTGTGAAAAAGCGCAAGTGCCAGCAGTTTCTGACACAGCACAGCCATTTGCAGGAGGAAGCTGTAGCAGGCAGTCCTGGAAACACACGGCGGTTCGGCAGCCTGCAGGCACCGCCTGGGCCCGGCCGGATGCAGACAAGGGAGCGGAGCTGCGGAGCCAGGGAGCCACGGAGCCAGAGAGCTGCATAACCACGGAGCTGCGGAGCTCTGGGAGCTGATTGGAGAGCCACAGCAAATTAGGGCTCTGCAAGACCTCATCACATCAAAATGCGACATCTCAGCAGGGCAAAGGCACTTGCAGACTTCGCAGAAATGAACATTTTTTTTTTCTCAGTGACTGCTGATTTGTTCATGTGACAGAAATACCAAAACACTTCTGAGAAATGTTCATTACAGCGCAGCTGAAAGGAGAGTAGTTCATGGCTGCTTTTATTATTGTTAAGGAAGCAGTGAAATTGCCTATGGAATATTTATATTTTCAAGTATTTTGTATAGTCAAATGATTTAAGCATTGTCTATATCCTATTATTGCAGCTGATAATGTTAATTACGGAAAACTACTCTCTACTAATCAGTGGAAAGTGAACGGGTGCTTCCAACTTACATTCAGAATGAAGATTGTATAATAAAGTTTCCAATCCTTTTTCTCTTTTGCCAAAGGCTTTTCAGAATTGCAAAAAAGGAAAATCCTCAGGCAAGGTGGTCTCTCAGTGCTGCAGCTGACAGGATCAGACAGCTTTCTAGAGCTCTTAAAAATTACATTTCAGAGTCAGTAAGACATCAGCTTTGCACATTCTTAATTCTGACAAAGCTGGAGACGACGGAAAGACTCTTTAAATGACCACACGCTGTGCAGCAGTGGCTGTGCGGCTGGTGCCAGCGGCAGGATTTTGGTTTCCAGGAGACCCTCTTCGAGGAGGGTGTCGCTGGTGCGGGTGGATGTGGGTCTCGAGGAAGGACAAGCCAGGGAGGCGAGGAGGGGGAGTCACCCGTGAGGTGAGAGCAGCGGGGACACCGAGCTCTGCCTGGGCACAGCAATGGGGCAGCGAGAGCTAACGGGCCAGGGCTGGCGGGGGGACCGCGAGGGTGACACCGCGGCAGGGGTCTGCTACAGACCTCAGAGCGCTTCTGCAGAGCGCCTCGTGGGCACAAACCCTGCTCCTCACCGAGGGGACGGGAGGCTCTGCAGGGACAGCCCAGCAGGGCACAACCGACCCAGGTGCTTCGGCAACGACTTCCCGACACAGGTGATCAAGGAGTTGACATGGGAGTCTGGAAAAGGGCCACAAATGATTACGGGATTGTCACACAAGGAAAGGTTGGCAGAGCTGGGCCTGTATAGCCTAGAGAAGACAAGCAGCCCACATACAACTGGGACCAATGGATCAGCGCGTATAAATACCTGATGCATGGATGTAAAGAAGACGGAGCGGACTCTTCTTGGTGGTGCCCAGTGATGGGATGAGAGGCAATGGGCACAAACTGAAATATAGGCAATTCCACCTGAACATAAAAAAAATCCCCTGCTTTCCTCCTGTGCAGGTGACAGAGCACTGGAGCCCAGAGAAGCTGTGGAGTCTCCGTGCCTGGAGACGCGCAGACCTGCCCGCCCGCGGTGCTGGGCCACGTGCTGGAGATGAGGCTGCCTGAGCAGGCGCTGGGGCGGGCGGTCTCTGCCACTGCCGGCGCCGCACACGGAGCAGCGTCCTGTGAACGCTGCCGCCTATTGCACTGGCATAACTGCTTTTACGACGCAGTCCTAAAATTAGAGTATTCTCACCCTGTACATGCTGGATTGTATGGAAATACACTAATTTAATTTAATTTCTGGGAGAGATTTGATAGTTATCTTCAAAAATTAAACCATGCTGAAGCAGAAAAAAAAATGGAAAGGGATTTCACCCAGTTACAGATGTCAGCATGCAAATAGCTGACTTCATTCTTTCATTTCAGAAGAAAAAAATACTTGACCCTGAACCAGCTACATTCTCGGAGACAAACGGTCACATTTTTAGGGAAGTACATGCATCTCTGAAAGCCTGAAGCTGGTCAGGGCTATTTGCCCATGCTTGAAGACTAGGAGAAGAGCGCCATATTCCACCTCCTCATTTTTTGTTTTCCCCCAATATCTACTCAAATGCACCACTGCAAAGAGTATTTTCATCCCACATGAGAGATCGTATATACGCGCTTGACATTTCCGACCCCATTTCGAGGCGGGGGTGAAGGTGCAGCGGCGCCTGGCACGGTGGGCACCGCCGACACCTTCCGCCTCAGCGCAGCGCGCCGGGCACGAGAAACGGACGGCCGCGAGAAACACGAGACGAGCTTTTTCCTCAAAGCAAAACAAACAAACAACCCAACCCAACCCAACCGAACCCAACCCAACCGAACCGAACCCGGCGTGCGGGGGCGGGGCCGCGCAGCGCCGCCCCGAGGCGGCCGTTGGGCGGGAAAGTCCCTGCGGCGGCCGTTGGGCGGGAAGGGCGGCGCTGAGGCGGCGCGGCGGCGGCGGGG
>VZSV01000060.1:3724463-3737682 GCA_013398735.1 Nothocercus julius | reverse complement strand
CCAGCAGCTCCGCGCGGAGCTACGGCGCGGGCTGTGCGCGCTCCCGCTAAGGCCGCGCGCGGCCCAGGCTCGCGGGGCGCCTGGGGGTGAACGTCCCGCCCTTTTGCGCACGAGAAGGGGCAAATGAGCCTGAAAACGCCGCGGCTGGGGAGGTCACCCCGCTGCGCCTGTTGTCGGGGGCGGCCGCGGCCGCGTCCCTGGCAGCGCCGCTGCGTTTGCCTCGTCTGCGCCCGGACTGCTGAGGTGGCAAGAAAACTGCCTTTTTCACTTTGTAGCCACGTTTTGCATGCTTGGAGATGTGTGTTCTCAAGTGTTAGCTGAATAATTCATGGCAATAATAAATTCAATCAGCCAAGAAAATTGGACTCGTAACTTACCTGTTAACATTTTTTCCCCTCTAATTTCACAGCAGCTGGAATATGGGAAAGAAATAAATGTATTTCAAATTTTCCTTATTAAAAAAAAAAAAAAAACTTTCACAATGTGGATGATTTTTGTGTATCATTTTTCAAAAACTTTCTGTGAGTAGATGGCCTGTGGAAATACCTAGTCACATCACTATACAAAAAAAAAAAAGTGTTGGCTTATCAGCTTGCAGAGCCAAAGAGAAGAAACATCACTCCCTAATCAGAAGATGAATCATGAATAAGCATTAGATATCAGGGGGAAAAAAAAAATGAGGATTTTGGCTGAAGGAGCCTGCACCATTTTCCCCCTGGCGCTCGGAGCGGGCTGGGGGAACGGGGGTCTGGCCTGACCGAGGCAGACGGCTCTGGATGGAAGAAGAGCAAATGAGCACCGTGGGTTCCAGGAGCTAAGAAAGAAACTTGAGGATTTTTTTTTTTTCACTGAACTGTGCGGTGGCAACGCCCTTACTCAAGGAGACCAAACAGCGGTAGCAAAGATAAACATACGGTTTAATTCACTAGAGTAGTTTTTTCATCCAGGATTTTTAAGTACCTGAGTAGTGGTGTGAATGCAGCTATGGGTGGGCAATAAACTTTATTTATTTAATAAATTTCTAAACCAGAGCTTTAATGGCAAGGAAAAAAAAATCACCCTTTGAGAAATTTCAGTGAATGCTAGTTCAGTTTTCATATTTTAGTTACCACCTTTTTAACACAAACTGTTCAGTAAAACCTGAGCAACAGCTGCCTAGGGGCTGTGTAAACCTGGCTGTCTGATGCATCAAGAGCAACCTTGTGCTTAAGAGCATTGCTCCCCTCATTACCAGGGAGACAAAATAGGTGATCGGGATGGTGTTTTCCAAGAAGTATCACAGTTGTATGTTAGAATGGATAGATGAGATGTAGGAGGGAAGTTCTAGATCCGAGGAGCAGGTTCTGCTCTCCTCACCAGGGCAGAAGGGGACAGTGCCTTTTCCGGGCACGCTCCCTGGCCAAGGAAAGTGGGAATCAGCAGGGCTTGCTGCTCCTGGGATGGGAAACGTCCATCCAAGCAGTGACACCCTCTCCCTTCGCACAGGCTGAGGCCTGGGCAGGTACCATCCGTCCCGCTGGGCCATGGAGCTGCTGCTACTTTTGAGTAACGCCTCAGAGTGCTGCAGTATGGGAAAAAATAAAACAAAGCTACAGTGTAGTTGTACTCATCATCCAGCAAAAGTGTAAAAATAAGCTTTTCCCCTGGTTTATTTACTAAATTATTTCACATTCAATGAAATATCGTTACAACATTAATTACAGAGCATCATCACAATAGCAAACACATTGGGAACACTAGTAAAGAACAAGAATGCAAGTTACAGTTATTTTCCTGATAAACTCAAATGCCACTTTTGTAAACAGTAACAAAACCAGAACATTGCTGCTTAAAAAGATGTACACGTAAAAACACTCCACGTACACAAAACTACTTATATCATTTTACACTCCCAACCAAAGCACTCTGGTCAAGCCCGAGTACAATTTGGTATTCTCTGTACAATTATTAAATCCTACTAAAAATTAGTTATCCTTGGGTTTAAAATACAGCACAGCGCATAAGGCAAAAAATAGGAATTATCATCCAGTTCTTTGAGTTGCAGTTAAATACCAAGAATTTAAGGCAAGCTTGGGCATTTTGCATTGTTTCATAGAATGAATGGGGACTAACAGATGGCAAATTCACAAAGGTAACACACTATCTCCCAGTAAGAGTTAACTGCTTGTAATGTGCCTGGTCATATCTGCCCCATTAGAAATTCCCACTAGACTTTCTGAAAGAAAAGCATTCCTATCAGGAGCAACTTCAGGAAGCTTACACATCCTAATTAAAAGGAGAAAAAAAAAAAAAAAAAAAAAAAAAAAAAAAGAAAAAAAAAAAAAGCAGAAATCCCAGAACTACATGTACACATACAAACTCATACTCATTTAAAGTGCTTTACAAATAATTTTGAGTGACTAAGAAATAGAACTGGATGATAATTTATAGGTGTATGACATCTTATTTGAGGATCCTTAATTTTTAAACTGCAAAACAGACATTGGAGTACTGCACTTTAAATGCCGATCGCAACTGATTGTTGTGTCAGATCTTCCTATAACCAAGCACTTCAGTGAAGAGGACAACAAGCACCCAAAACTGAAACGGAAAATAAAGCTGGCATGGTTTGAAGTGAACGATCCCTAAGGCTGATACACTAACAGTTCATCTGAACACAGCAGTGCTCTTCGTTAGGTTTTCTTCCAATTCTCAATACTAATCTTGCTTACTAGAATCTTGCTTATGCACCTATCAAGTTTAGCAAAATCACATTACACAAGTTTGGTCAAACTCTATAGCCTAATTTAACATCACTACTGCCTAGCTCCAGGGAGTAAAATATTTTGTACTTTGAAAGTGTCTTCAGTTCCATAAATGCAAGATGTTTATACAATAGCAAGTAACCATCCACACCCCTCTGAACAAAGCATTTTTGTTCTGCTGATGCTAAAGTGATTTCTGTACCTCATCCTACTTTGTACATTGCAAAAACTCTGCTTACTGATGTGTCCACTCAAACCACGGGTAGGAGCATCCCCGTTCGTGGACTCCGGGGTAGCCACACAGTGCACAAGAACTGCCCGGAAAGCCTCCCACCGTGCCGAGGCTTGAGCTGGACTTTTAAGCGAGGAGAGCGTTAAAGGTTTTTTTCTTTTTTTTGTTTAAATAGTAGTTTAAGCATCTTTTTTACCTGGTGTGTATTGGAAGAGACAATCATTGGCTCTGTGAAGCTGCAAGTGCAAAGTGAAACAGCACACGGAAACGCTCACCTTGCACGTGCCCGAGCAGAAGCGAGAGGGCAGCCTGCGGGGCACATCCCGTCCCATCCGCAGATTTACTGCAGGAATTAAGTTACACTATTATTGCTAGATAACAAGAATCCTTAGAGGGTCAAATAAGCAGCATAAAAATGCTGAATTTGTTATTTTTATTTGCTTTTTAAGTCCTGCTTCATTCTACCAAATTTGAAGAATACGTGCAGGATTTCATACAGTTTGTGCAAACGCCTGTGATCTGTGAATGATCTTTTATGATGAAAACACCCTCGTCTCCTTCACTGTTTAAAATCTGAACGTTAGCTTATGGAAGAACAAGGAAAACTACTGTTTGCCTGGCTGCAATCAGTTTTGCAGGAACTCAGAATAAATAAAGTACACTCAGAAAACCTCCACTTAGCATACTTAAAAAGAAATGGCTTTTAAAGCAACTATTTTGAATATTATTGCACCTTCAAAAATAATACTATATAGGTTTGAAAAACAAGGGAAAACAAACAATTTAACATAATAAAACAAGAGGAAAGTAACTCCAGAGGCAGAAACTTTCTTAAGTACCAGGTCTGGCAATACGCATACAGACAACAAAACAGAAATTCAAGATAATCATGATTCCTAGTTAAAAATCAGAAGACAAAACAAAAACATGCTAAATTAGCTAGAATTAATACTTACTCAGTCACATATTTTTAAAGCGCTGATACCCCTAGCATGCCTCTCTCTGCCCCCGGCCACGTTTTCCCTCAGTGGCGGGCAGCACCGGCCATGTCTCGTGCTGGGGTCCATGGCAAGGAGCGTCCTCAATGCTCTGCCGTGCGGCAGGAGCCACCAGCGCCTGCGTGCTCAGCGTGAGCGACGCCACAGGCAGCGCCCGCTCGGGGACCACGGAAGGGCTCTTACTACTCGGCTCCATACTCACATGTGTGAGCGACTAGGGACAATAAAACCAGATCTTATGGAGAAACATAACAAGTGCAGAGCTCACTGAGTGCACGACGTTAGTCTTGATAGTCTTCATAGGCACAACGTATCAAGCAGATTAGAAACAAAAACAGCAGAACGATCAAAAGGATCATGCTGAATACAAACTGCATTACCTCAGTAACAGCCCTCTTGCTTAAGTCCTACATTTAGCACCGTTTTTATATCCAAACGCTCGAAAAAAGCAATCATACATTCTGTTAAAAAGGGAAGTCATACGGAATGCGGGCACCCTGGCACTGGGCGAGGAGGGGGCGGACTCCTTTTGCAGTATTTTACACTGTGACGCTTTCTGATGTCTTACTGCAGTAATTTTTCTTTGCATTACAATTAAAGACACAGCAGTCTAGCAAGATTAAATAATTTGATCTACTACTAATTTATCCACAAAAAAAAAAAATAGAAGGGAAAGTTAAAAATGTGAATTATCTTTATCAGGTCCAAAAATGTCATAAGAGGCAATAAATTTGCCTTGTAAATTTATTTCTTTAAATAGTTACCAATTATCGTCCCGCCCCCCATACTGGTAAGAGGGTAACAGAGGAATGTACAGGCAACATACTATGGCATCTACTATTTACAGACCTTGAGATACAGAAACAAGGCAGCCCTTTAGTTACTGTTCATAAAAAAAGTATGAAGCACTGGAGTTTTCTTAACATGAGGACACAATCAGACAGCTATCAGCAAATGGTCCAGTCATACGACGCACTCGCACACCTCACACCCCAAGCACAGTAAACTTCATGTTTCAGAGTAGGCAGGAGGAAGAGAAAAGCTCTAGAAAGTGAACGGGTTAGATACAGAGTAAAGTTTCTAACCATATCCCAGGCATGTACAGTACTCACTAAACTGCTCTGCTGTTAGCAGGATGCTCTCTAAACCCAGCTGACAATAAGTCTTCCGCTCCTTCTGCTTGTGCCACTAAAATAACAAAGGCCAGTTACTGGAAGAAAACAAGTCCTTCCTCATTTCAGTCTTAACTTCACCACATTCTTCCTTCAGAACTTCAGAAAATGCAGCTTATGGTCTCCATGAGCAAGGTATCTTTCCGAGCAGATTAAGTTCCTTCTCTGCATCAGGTCCGTAAATTCCTATTTTTCAAAGTGCAGTCAAACCAAAATTGCAGCGACAGTACATCATACCTGCAGAGTCCAGCCAGGTATCCGAGATAGGGTCATATTTCTGTACAGTGTTCAGGTAGGATGAGCCCGAATGTCCTCCAACTACATAAAGGTAGTTATCAATTACAGCTGCACCCACTCCTATGGAAAAGGAGAGAAAAAAGAAAGATACAGTCAGCAAGCATGGAAATAAATAGGACTTCTGTTCCTAAAAAGTTACTGAATAAGTTAAAGGGACTTCTGGGGGGCACGTGGCTCCTCAGCTTACCATGGAGCCAACTTGGGCCATGTTGCTTGGGGTCAAACAGGGACCATCTCCCAGGACAGAGATCCCACAGCAGCTCTGGGCCCCCATCGAGCATTCGACCACCCTTGTGGTGAAATCATTTCTTAGTAACTACCCAGGATTCGCCTCCTTCCAGCTTGCAGCCTGCTCTCACTCTGTGACCCGCTGCCCCCGCAGAAGACACCTGTAAACGAGGAGCGCTCCGGCCCTCGCGTCCCAGCTCCTTCCAGCTCCTCTCCCACCCTCTGCCCTACGCACGAACACTGCTCTGCTGCCCCAGACCAGCTTGTCAGGCAGCAAGCAGGGAAGATGGGTTACTGAGGCCCCACATAAAGCAAGGTACAATAAAACAGTAACTAGAGGATTGCTGAACTTCTTTCAAAGTTAATAAAAACACAATAGAAAATTGAGTAAAAACATCACCTTATATTACGCACAGCTCAAATAAAAACTAAATCAGACTTTCATTAAAAAACTAGAGAACTGTGTACTTGAGTAATTTATACATTCTTTCATTTAACTGATTTATGGATCTGCAGCCCAACTGACAGATTAAAAATGCTCTGCAGAGAGGTCACCACAGCCTTGGTTTACTACAACTTCTATTCCATCAAACAGCAATTTCCTTCTACAGAGGTAACCACTCGGTGTCGCGTGTCCCCACCTGTCCTGGGCTCCTTCATGGGTCTGCACACAGTCCACTGGTTTTGGTGGGGATCGTATCTCTCGATGCTCGATAAGTGAGACACTCCATTGTGCCCACCCACAACAAAGATGAAGCCCAGCATGACGCCGACACCAAAGTTTATCCGTTTATCAGCCATTGAAGCTACTGTCTCCCAGGAGTTTTTACTGGGATCGTAACGCTCCATGCTGCGAATGCAAATAAACACCTTATAAGACTTAGATTTCAACATTTGAATCTCACTCCACAAGAAATCTGCATTTGTCAGAGACTCAGCTGGTTCTGCCAGCTAATATTATTACACAGAATAATAACATCGCACAAAGCAAAGGTGCTTGTGCCCACGGAGAGCGCAGCCGCCTTGCACTGCACTCAGTGCACACGCATCCCCAAGGCCAGGGCTGCCGGCTCACGGCAGCACTCGCAGCCCAGCCTCCCACAGCAACACGGAGCCAGCGCGGCTGAAGGTGCTCAGCTGCGCCTCCGAAAAGATGGAATGTATTTTCTCCTGATACAGCAGCTGCAGGTCTGCCTCCTCTCTGATGCCAGGTACCTTCAGGTTACATTTTGAGGCAAATTACTGCTACTATTTATAAAAGCAAACCATGAAAAACTGAACATAATGCAGCTCTGAAGTGAATTTATTAGGGGAAGACTTCAAATGAAAAGGCTTCCCTGTGGCTTGCCCGAAAAACAACAGATGGAGGAAAAAAGCTTGCAGAGCACATCCCTCAGGAAAGCTGCAAGGAGGGCGTAGACGCCACCCCGCAGGCCAGAAGAGCTCAGGACAGGGCAGAAATGAGCTAACACAAGTCAGGCTGTGCAGCCCTGGAGCTGGCCGGTGGCCAGGGTTGCTAGTGCACCCGGCTGTCCCCATCCCTGCCACATGCGCAGCCTAGGGACACGAGGGCAGAGCAGTGAGCAGCAGGAAAAAAGGTGCAGTCAGATCCCTGTAACTCCTATGGCTTGTAGGAGTTGCATGAGGGAATAATGCAACAATGTTACTTGTGTGCTTGAGAGTAAGGAACACCAAAATTATTCAATAAAAAAGGAAAATGCTGAAATATCCATCAATTCTATAATGCTATAGGAGTTGCTCGCAATTCCTTTTTGACTGAGGAAGAGATAAACACAACACAGGAGTGAGGCTGCTGGAGAATTTTAATGTTAAGACTTTTGCCTTTAAAGATGCCAATTTATTACAGACATTTCCTTTTTCCCAGCAATGACCTTTATTTCCTGAAAGGAGGTAAACGAATTTAGAATCATAGAATGCTTAAGGTTGGAAGGGACCTCTAGAGATCATCTAGTCCAACCCCCCTACACACGCAGGGTCACCTACAGCGTGTGGCTCAGGACTGCATCCAAGAAGGTTTAGCCTTCAGAGGCCTGCGTGCACCCTGAGCATTCATCTTTTGGGTACCACTTCTGACAAGAGCTTGATCGTTTGCCCTTAAGGTCCGCTCATGCAATGAGGTGACAGTGGAGCGGGTGTCACGGAGGGGCTGCGCGAGCTCCATCTGATCTGCTGCTATCGAGGATAGCTCCGTGCAACACAAGGGCCACACAGAGCCAAGAGTGACCACAGGAGAACAGGGAGGTTTAATTATTCCAGGTTCGCTTCCCATGAGAAGAAAGCCTAAGTCAATGGAGAACATTTCAGAAATGCTTTTCTTGTCTATTAAGTACTTTCACCTGCTACTATAGTTTACAATTTAAAGTATAATTCTGATTTCTTAAAAAGTCATAATGAGTTTAAAAAAAAATCCCATCACAACCACAGCAAGCTGTTTAAGTTACGGATAATACATGTTTCAGAAATTTAAAAGATGCTCCTTACTTTCCATTTGAAAACTACTTAGCTATTTTTTTTCTATTTGGGAACCAATCCTTTGCTTCACGAGTTATTTTATATTAAGGTATTTCTGAAGATAACAGCACATCAAGTATGAAAAAATAAGCAGAATTAATGAGCAATGCAGTGTTTTACTATAAATCGTTAAATGGTTATACTATATGATTATGGTTATAACTATGGTTATAACTATGGTTATAACTATAAATGGTTAAACAACTGACACATCCCATTATCAAATGTAAGCCCTGCTTTCCTACAAGCAGGAGTTTTAATTTTACCTTTCATTCAGCCCTTTAGACTTTGGTTTAATTTTGCTTCCTGGAGGGACATAACACTGGTTTGCTTCCACTGCTTATGATGGAAGGAGAATAAAAATCATTTCTTTGCACAACTGAATGCTCCAGTGCATCAGTGCAGAGCAATGTGGAACACGGCGATGCGCGGGGGGCTTGTGCCAAGAAGCCTCCTCGCAAGTGAGAGGCCTGACAGGCCTGAAGTCACCCCCTCTACCCACAAGCTGCATCTGCAGCTCTAAGATCACCACCAAGGCAAGTTCCCAGTTCAGATACGTGTTTATTTTGTGAACATTAAGCATGTGAGCCATCCCACTTGTTTCTAACCAGAGTTTTACGTGTTTAAGTGACCTGTGCAACCTCATTCTGTGCAGATCCAGATGCAAAGGCCCACGCAGCAGCAGCTGTGGCCAGGCAGGTCTCTCCGGAGAGCTGCGCGAGCGCAGGCGAGCGCCATAGCACAGGGGAGCGCCATGCCGCAGACGCGGCTCTGCCACTACCGCAGGCTCCAGGGCACATGCCCACAAACACCGCTCTGCTCAGCCAACCAGCTCCAGCGGCTACAAGGCAGAGCACCCTGCAGCACCTCGCTCACCGCTACGCAAATTTGCCTCTGCATTACCTTCCTTCCTTGAGCATTAAAAAAGAAAATAAAAAAAAAAGCAGCAGCTCTGAGCAAGAACACAAAGTTAAGTCTGTATAAAGGTTTCCTGGCTGAGTCACCAGGCTGACTCTGTAGATCAAGCAATAGTGAAGGCCACTGTGGATCTTTGAATATTTTTTAATTGACAGCTGAATACAAGCTTCACAATGAGCTCCGCCGATTCCTAGCTTATGCTATTGAGATACACATAACAGAAGCACATACCTGTTCATGTGGGCAGGACCATAGCCACCGATGGCATATATCATTCCATCCAGGACAGCTGCAGCAAAACAACTTCGGGTTTTGTTCATGGGGGCCACCAGCTGCCACTCCTTCACTTTTGGGATGTATTTCTCCACGGTTCGTAGGTACGACTGCCCGTCATAGCCCCCTAGGGCATAGAGCTCTCCTGCCAGGACCACCACTCCCAGAGTACTCCGGCTCTCAAACATCCTCTCCAGAGATGTCCATGTGTTTGTGTCGGGGTCCCAACACTCCACTGAGTTCTCATGCTTTCGGTAGCTGATGCCTTGACACACGTGGGTGGCAATCCCTCCTACAACGTAGATCTTCTGGTCTAGGACACATATTCCAAACTCGCAGCGGGGGATGCTAAGAGGCGCCAGGCCGATCCAGGAGTCATTCTGGGGAAAATACATCTCAACACTGAAACAGAAAAACAAAGACTACATGAGTACACCTAGATTTCTGAACAGCAAAACAGCACAGTTTTAATGGTGCAGTTTGTATTTGCCATCCCACACTTGCTGTTCCTGCCAGTGGCCTGAACACCAGCTCTATGAAAAGCCGTTTGCTGCTCTAGAGACCGAAGGACGGGGCCGCCCAGTGCAAAGTGCTGCACAGCAACACGGCTAGGAGCCACAGCAGTGAGCCCAGCACCTGAAAGGGAGACCTTTAAAAGTGCGAGACAGGCACACGAAGGAGATGGCACAAGAACATCATGGACAGCGTGAGGGAAGACAAGGCCATGCTCATGCCATGCTCCTGTACAAGGATAAGAGGTGTTAAAATAAAAAAAAAAAAAAAAAAATCCACACAAATAAAAATCCCAACAGCCACAGAGATGGCAGAGATAGAAGATGAGAGTAAGAAAGGGAGGAGCCCATGTCTATATATACACATACAAACACACACTTAGAAAGTATAATGTGTAGCTTTGTAATTACATATTTGACATAAACTGTATAATTAAAAAAAATCACAAAGCACAGCATCTTAAGTTTGGAATGTTTATATTTAAAAAACTAACCCTATATGCATTCTTTTAAAATCATATCCATTTTAAAAACAAGAACAATCTAGGCCACAGAGTATATAATATAATCAACCTACCTAAACAGTTAACGCTCTAGTTAATGGAAATGAATGTCTAATATTCAAGGAAATATGTGCAAAAAAAAAAAAAAAAACATGAAAATGAAGCCATTGAGGAGATGAAGCGACGACTAGGAGCCCAGAAACAGAGACTGATGAAACACCAGACTGGCTCTTGACAGCAGCAACCCAGGTAGAAAAGCCTGGGTCTAAAAGTATGCCAACTAATTCTGTTACTATATGGCAGTAGTTGGCAATAAGTGAAAAAAAAATCAGCCTTCCTTTAAGTATAAATGAAAATTAAAATCAGAATAGTGGAATCAGTGTTTCCTAATTGCTACTTTCAATTGTGAGAAAATTGGGGACCTAAATTTTGACTTAATTTTACTGATCTCTAACATTTTTATACGTTAAGAGCAATTGCTTAGACTTATTTAAATAACAGTTTAAGAGAAACTAGTATAAGTAATAAAAAAAAAGTCAGTCTTATATGCATTATCAAAGAGTAAATAGTCACAAAGAAAAGTTTTGGTTTAAAAAACATGCTGGAGTGTAATATGGTTACAATCATTACAGAACCTATAAAGGATAGAGATGAAGAATCGTTAACATAGGACTACTTCACTCAAACATGTTTGTTATTAAACTCACAAAATCCTGTTTTTTAAATCTTTAAACTCCTGGACCCGAAGTCTAGTTCACTGTTGGTCACTATTGATCAGGAAAGCTAACTTTTAATAAGTTAGCATCTAGGAACATTTACTAACACAGGAAATACATATATATTCCCTGGCTTTCAAAGGCACAGTAAACTCTTCCTTACTATTAGTACGAGCACGTTCGACATGAAGGTATTCTAAGTGTAGGTGTAAAAATGCTCCTATATATACGCATCCACACAAAGTTTAACTCTCACTTCTGCAAGTGTTAACACAGTGTTACAGCGAAACTCAACAATATTATTATTTTTCTATGTATTTAATTTCTTTTACTCAGATGAGTTTCACTGATGTAACAGTCTACTGGGTCTCTGATAACTCCAATTATTGGAAAGGATGTGATCTAAGAAATAGGGCTAAGAAGAAATATGCATACTTACCTGTCTCAGCCAGCATGGATATGGGCATTTGCTCAGCAGCAAGGGTTAAAATCATGGCTATACTGCTGCCAAGAATTTAATGTTACTAAGAATTACCTCTTAGCTCTGATTAAGTTTAATTCCAAGCACTTTCAAGTTATCAGGAAGCATGTTTTCCACTCCCTCTTCCCCATTTTTCAAAAAAAGTGTAGTTAAAATTTTATGATTTGAGAGTCTATAATATTAGTATAAAAGTGAAAATTACATAAATTGGAAAAAAAATCAAAGACATAAAATTAAAACACATACTGAAAATAGTGACATTTATGATCAAAACTATCCATCAACAGAACCAGAGTGGTAAGGCTTTACAACCTTTTACTGTTACTCACCTTTCCAAACAAGCAAATAGTCCAGCCTTTCCTCCTACGGCACAGAGGACTTTGGGAGCACAGCGAGGTCTCGTCATCAGCATGGTCTGGTGGGAGAGCCTGTGCTCAGGCATGAAGTGGTACTTGAGGGCCTCGTTTAGCAGGTGCTTGCAGGTGTGGTCATCACGAATGAGATGGTTGGCTTCATACAGCCTCGTGAGAAACTTCACGCTCAGCAGTGGCAAGCGAACGCAGTGCAGCAGCTGTGCCAAGTACTTCTGCCGCTCCTGCACGTCATATTTGATCCAAGACTCCAGCGCATAAAAAACTGTCTCTTCTGTCACGACATTCAAGCAGTCATTGGAAACAATTTCATCCAATTCTGAGTGCGTAAGCTCAAAAAATTCTTCAGTCTGACACACATCTTCAAAGTTCTGACAAATGTATTTGTTGGCAGCCAAGTAGAGGTCATGGCAGCCGTAGGTCTCGGCGAAGCGAGCAATCCCGATGCAATTGCCAGGGTCCAGCTGGCTCTCGAGGAAGGCGCAGCACTCCTTCACCACCAGCTTCACTTGGAGGAGATTGGCAGCAGGAAGGAGAGACTCCACGGTGTCCTGCGAGATGAACACGGTGCCCGTGTAGGCATACTCCACTATGGCCTGCAGCGCCGCCTCGTCCATGCACTGGAACTCCACCTCCGAGTTCTCCTTCTCCGAGAGGTTCCCCGTGAACATGGCTTTGAAGTAGGGGCTGATGCTGGCGAGGACCACTTTGTGCGCATGGATCTTGACATCGCCAACTCTCAGGATAATGTCACAGAGCTCATGATGCTGCCGAAGGAGGTTCAAGCCTTGCAGAAGCTGCTCGGAATGCAAGTGGGTTAGGTTGGCAAGCATGTAGGTTGGAGACGGCTGGTCCATCTGCAGAAACAGAATTTTTAACGTATTACTCAGGGTTTCATTTTCAACAGCTTCATTATTCACAGAACTTAGACACGCTACATATAACATTTAAAAATACTTTTTCATTTAGGCTTTTTTTTCTTAATTTGTATATTATCCCAATTTACTTTTAAATCCTTATGCTCCATTTTTTTTAAAGCAAGTTAAATGCAGGACAAGCCCAGTGTTTATTAATCGCTTATGCTATTTTAAGCTTTTACTAGGAAATAAAAAAAGGAGGAAAAGAAATGCTTTTTGTGACGCGTGATGTTATCTGGAGTCTAGACTACCTGATGGGATTCTGCATCAGACATTTAAGAGAATTGCACAGACACTGGAAGAAAAATAAAGTACTGGTTTAACT
>VZSV01000060.1:3708254-3721678 GCA_013398735.1 Nothocercus julius | reverse complement strand
GTGCCGCTGCCCTCGTGCGCGGTGCCCGCCCTGGCCCTGCCCCGTGGCGCCGACACCGACTGGCTGCTGGGCGGCAGCAGGTCCCGCAGCGCCCACACGCCCTGTGGCTACCAGCCGCGCGACGCCCCGGTGGCCTCCGGCGCCTGCAGCGCCCGCGCAGCACAGGGCTCCCGCAGGGTGCTCAGCGCGGGCAAGGGAAGGAACAAGCTGCCCTGGGAGAGCAGGAGCGCCGGCGGCGAGGAGAGCAGCGCGGGCAGCAGGGAACAGGTACGTACGCGTGAGGCACCGGCGCTAGAGCTCCCAGGGTCCCGCTGAGGCGGGTAGGGAAGTCGTTTCGGGGCTCACATGGGTGTTTTGAGCTATGGCTAATGCTGCCGATGTTCTCCTTGCAAGAATCCATACAAGTGTGTGGTCTGGGAAATCTAATTCAAGAACTCCTTATGGCAGATCTAATGCTCATAGAAATCAGAAAACTTATCACTTGCAAAGAGCACATTATTTCTGAATTTTGGTGGACTCCTTAGGGCACTTTTTATGTCTAACAGTAGTAACCTATATCAGACAGCAGCTAGTAGAAGCCTTGGGGGGTGAACTATTTCGGGGCTTATGTATTTGTTTTTGAGAGTACCTGACAGGCAGCAAAGAATCAACTGGGAATTTTGACTTTCCCAGATACAGATACTGTTCCAAGGCACAAACACAAGCAGCTTCATTTCAGGCACTGAGTGCAGAGCCCTGGAGCGCGGCTGCAGGTAGTGCTCCTTGGCCGCATGCTGACCCGAGGTGGAACCTGTGAGTTTTCGGATGTGCTCGAGTCTCGTGTTCCGTTGCCCCGTTTTACTGGGAGGGACGCGGTGCAGGCAGAGGTAGCGCTTCTGCTTGAGCCAAGTTTAGATGTTGCTGCTTTACTGACCACACCAGCATCTGTTAGCAGAAGAGACTTTGGAAAAATGATTCAGGTCCTTTTAACCTTGGCAGCGGTTATGCTCCTTGACGTCTGCTTGGAGAGCCAAGCATTTAACACCTTCGTTGGGGGGAGTGATTTTAACTGGACAGGTTGTTCATTTTAGCAGAACTTGCTCTCTAGGAAAGGAATTTAAGCAAATGAGAATCTGTTCAGAGTCTATTTCCCCACTCTGATTATTTATTCATTCAGAATTTAGTACTTGGTCACTTAGTAACTTGCTCATCAGCAGCACTGTGCGTTCTTGTTTAGGGAGGCTTGGTTTTAGTGAAGTCCCTTAATAAGGGAATGTTAATTAGCACTTCTGCCTAGGAAAGGTCTTGAAAGTGTTCATGCCTGTGCGCACGTCCGCCTCCTGTCCTTAGCTGCTGTGTACGTTGTCTTCATCCAGGCTCCTACGTATCTCCTTTTGAGCTGGGTGTCGGATGCCTGGTACCGTTTTTGATACCGGATAGGATCTGGACAGCAGACGCACAAGGAGCCTCTCCATTTTCTTCCTGAAATAACGTTTCACTATTGGCCCACACAAGTGGTAGGACTGGTGGTTATTTGGCAGCCCTCGCTGCGGTCTGTGCTGCGCCGTGAGCGGGCTGGCTCTTGTTCTTTAGGGGGAAGCAGCCAGAGGGCAGCTTGTACTTTAGAGGGCCGCCGAGGGCAGGCAGCCCACACTCGGGAGCCTCTCACTGCCCTCCCGGAATGCTGGAAGGTTCCTTGGGAGGGAAGCCCCTCTTGACCTCACAGCTGTTGGAAGTGGTTCTAATGTCTGGGACCCTCTTGCACACACAGTTACATTTGTTCCTGTAAACTGGCAGGGTACACACAGTCTCCTCAGCTGGACTCAGGGAGAGAAGAAAAGCGAGTGGTTTATAGTTCATCAGTTCTGTGCTGTTGCATGCGTGACGTGTATTTAGGAATGACATGAACCTAAATGTGGCCTGGAGGAGTAGCTTCATGGCTTCAATTCAGTGATGATGAGTTACTCTGCTTAGTAACATCCTCCACACTGATTTGGTGAAAACTTCTCAGTGTATATATGTAGCGTAAACCTCATGGGTCTAAGCCCCATCTCACAAAATTGGAGTGAAAACCAGCATAAAACCTTCGGATTGGCTCCTTCACCCTCCCGACCACTGGGCTTGTCTCTTCTCCATGCTATCTGTGTCCGTGTGTGACAGCGACTTCTCTTCCTTTCCCTGGGAAGACCTTTCCAATTACATAACATCATGCAAATACCCACATTAACACTTTCCTGATGTGGTGATTAAATACCCACATTAACACTTTCCTGATGTGGTGATTTTTTCTTACATCCTTCTATATTGTGCTGACCTGTGTCTTTGTTCCTACTTACGCACAGATGTAGAGCTTGTATTCGCACCATCTATTTCTGCAAAACTGGAGCAGAACCTGTTTCAGTCTGTATTCGGTAACAGCATTTCCAGCATGAACTCTGTGTGACTGTCGGTCTAGGTAACTTTTCTGCCTTTATTTTCCTTTCCTGCTCTTCAGGAGTTCAAACTGAAGTAACTAGTCTGACTTAACTTTCCCTGCTGTTGTGTAGGGTGCAGTGACTGGCCATGAAGAGGCTTTTCAGAGAGAAAATACTGATTATCATGTAGTATATTTATTCCTTTTTAATAAGAATGATTTTTGGCATCTAATGACTGTTTTTCTGAGGCATCCTGTGCCTCCTGGTGACACTGTTGGCTTCTGCCTTTTTCCTCTACTTTCTGACTTTGTTCTCTTTCCCTCTCATTTCTATTTTATGTTGTTTTCTTTCATGTTTAAGTTGGTAGAAAGCAGATCAATAACTTTGAGGTGTCAGAATTTGAAGACAACAGCTGCACTCTACCATAGGAAAAAATGTTAATGCTGCTTTTGTAGGCTTCCTTGAAAAAACATCTGAATAGCCAGAAACCTCCTGTAAGCCAGGACTTGTTTTGTATTAGAATTTAACTTCTCTCCACATATCCTTGTGCTTACTTGCAAACAAGCCCTGCAAGAATAACATTTGGCACCAAGTTTTATAGCATTTTATGTCACTGGGTTAACAGCTGCCCCCCACCAAGCTCACCCAAGGCTCCCTAAATCAAACGTAAGTTCAGCCTGGCTCGAGGAGCTGCTGCTTCGTGCTTAGTCTCGTACCAGCGTAGCCTCTGCAACGCTTGGCCACCTCCAGCAGCGGCTGGAAGCCTTGGAAGCCAGGGAGACCTTTGGTGGGAAAGGAAGCGGAATGCTGCCGCTGCTCCCTGTGCGCCGAGGACAGGCAGAGTAGGGTTCCCTTTGGCTGCCAATAGAGCATAGAGGGCTTTTCTTCTGACCAAGCACCTCATTCAGGGTAAGATGAATCGCTCACAGGACTTAATTGGGTCATGAGTGTCACTGGCTGTATCTCCATTTACCAAAATGGAAGTTTAAGCAACAAGATGAGTACTGAAGCAGTTATGGGATTGCTCTAGGCCGACAGTTTTGTTACTGCACCTTGACATCCTCATAGTTTATGTGATTCTACTGCTGCGTCTCTCGGCATAGATTTAAAGCCCTGTGAGACTGGCGACCATCTCTGATTTTTAGTTCAGTATCTATGGGTTTTGTTCTTGTTTTGTTACATGAGCACAAAGAAGTTGTTCCTGTGATGGAGAGTTTGTCTATGGTGAATGCAGGTGAACTGTGTTTGTGCTCCAGATGCTCTCCTTGCTTGAGTGTGGCCTAAGCTTGGACAGTGCTATGGCTGCAGACTTATTAACTGAGACTGCTCTATGTACTGCAGATACAGATCACTGTATATATAGCTTTTCTAAATGAAGGTATTTACCTGGGCAGCCAAGGGCAGGGGGAATAGCTGCCCCCAGCATGTCTTCGTGGCTGCCTGCTCGTGTCGTGCCAGAGATTTGGGTAGCTGACTTGCTTGTGGAAATGTAAAAACTAATAATTAATTCAGACATTCCTTTGAGATGAATTTCTTTAAAAATTAACTTTTGGAGTCATTCTGCGTCTGAAAGGATGCATGAAATTAGGTTAATGTTTAGAAACATTCTTTATTAACATTTTTAGGAGCCTGCTATGCTGTGATTGTCCAAGGCCATGTCTAGACATTGCTGATCTGATAAGACATGGAATTAAACGTGCGTAAGTTAATCTGTACTAAAAATGTAGTGTAGATAAAGCACACTACCTTTAGGGGTTACTTATCTAAGCACAGCTTCCATCCGTGCTGATAAATTGGCTGCTGGATGAAACTTTCCTGTCGCTGCTGAAACGCTTTGAGACGGATTTGATGCCACAGCCTCCTGTAGGTGTGGAGATGTCGGCTCTGCGGGCTGTCTTCACCCAGACGAGGACTGCACAGCCCGACTGTGCGACACCGTCACGGCGAGCACCCAGCCTGTACGTGTTGGGTGTGCTCTGCGCAGAGCCGAGCGGCAGCTGTAGCGCTGCGGGTGGCTCTAGCGCTGCGGGCTGCTGTGCGGAGGAGACACCCTGCTCTGAGGGTCGTCTTTGCACTGCGAGTGCGAGCGCAGGGTTGCTCTCTGCTTGTCCGGAGTGCTGTGTTGGAGGTCCCTCCGGACCGATCACTCGCAGGGCCCTGAAACACCTAGACTGCACGTCTTGATTTTTGACAACTACTCCTCTTTACTTAAACTCTCTGGTTTCATGCTTCGCAGCTTTATATTCCAGAACGGAGTAGCTGTTCACAGCGTCTCCGCTTTCCATGTTCTGTCTGAAGGCAAAACTCGAGTTCTCCAGACGAAGCGCGGTTCCCTGTGCCTCTGCGAGTCTCCTTGAGAGCGCGTCTGCCGCAGCGCCAGGGCGAACGGCCTGGTTCTGCCCACTTGCGCCTTTCTGGTTCAGCAGTGTCCAGCTCTTCTCCCATCCGGAGCCAGCAGGGCCACGCTTGTCGCAGTGTTGCGATCTGCAAATTAAATGTATAACATTGTTTGAATTTGCTGAATATTCTTTTCCCAGAGCCACTGGTGTATGGGGGCTGCTCCTATTCCTTGGTTTAGGCCTTGGAAGATGTAAACAATTCCAGTCTGAATGGAACCAGATCCTACCGCAAAATAAATATTTATTTTACTTTTTGAAGACTTGATACAATCCTGCTAGTCCTTTAGGTGCTTGCTTTGAGTAATTGAAGTTAACCTGCTGTAAGCAAACGTGTCACATTCTCAGACAGTTTCCCCTCACGTCATGCCCTTCTCCGGAGGCTGCACACGAGAGTGTAGGAACTTCAGTATCTTCCTTGGAAGCAGTCCCAGCCTGCCCTCTTCCCTGTTAGCTGTAATCTCTCGCACTTTAGGTTAACTATCAAAACAACAAGTTTAATAGCAACAATTTGAAGTTTGGGGTACAGAAGCAGTTTAAAAAAATACCTAAACAGTACTTGTTCTATAAGTATTGCTAGTTCCACTAAACTCCTGGAAACGGAAGAAACAAACGTGTCGCGGCCAAGCAAGCCTTCCTGTGCTTTGACTCCCTGCTCAGGGTTTTTCTAGAGAGGTGCTGCTGTGTTGGCACTGGCAGTGGCATGAGCTGCATGGAGCGCGCGTGGGTCACGATCCTCACAGGGCAGAAGTTGCTCCCGGGTTGTCCCCGGTGAAGCACAGACGTGCTGCAGCGGGGCCTGTGCCAAGTGCCGTGCTCCCGGGGGAGCACAGAGCATTTGGATGCTCCAGCACCGTGAGTGGGGTGCCATAAGGTGGGCTACGCCTTCCGTCACGTGCCTTCATCAACTGGTGCTGCACGAGGGCTTCTTTTAGCTGCTAATCGAAAATTCACCTGGACGGCTTAATAACTGGGTTTCATCAAGACCACAGCGAGTGTCTGAAATGGTTTGGAAAAGGAGTCTCATTTTCTCCAGTGGATAATAAGGATTGCAAGACGGTGGAGGCTGCCCTGTACATGTGATAGAACCTGTTCTCTCATTGTGTGTGCAAAGCTGCTCCATGCAGCTCTGGGAGACGAGTCCCAATTTTCCAGAGGCTAAGGGTATTTTAGGGCACCACCATGGCGTTTGTGCTATGCTTGGTCCCCTCCCTGCTCAGAAAGGACCTTCCATCTCGCCCAGGGCAGCCACTGTGGTGCCAAGAAGCCTTGGGCAGTGAGGGAGCTGGCACGAGGGCTGTTCTGGTGACTCGGTCAGTGTTTCTGGTAGGCAGGGATTCAAATTCAAGTTAAATGAAATCAAAACCTTAGAGATGCGTTCACCAGCTTCAGTGAAAAATCTGGCAACTTTAGGTTTGTGTTTCTTCTTTGACATCACCCCGTGTGCCTGGAAAATGCATAGCCTCTGTAATGTAGTCTGCACCCAAGAAAGCAGAAAGGTTTTGTTCTTATAGCTGGAATTTGAACAGCTGAGCAAAGCTGTGCAATCATGGCCTGCCGTGTAGCTTGCCCTTCTGCATGCACTGGTGTGTCGGGGTGGATAAACAGGGGTTGAGCCCTTCTCCCTTGTTCTGCATTGGCAATGTGTGTCTGTGCAGGCTGGAAACGACGCTCCAGCAGCCTGGGCAGGGGGCCCGGCATGCGGATGGATCAGTGTCTGGCTGTTGGATTTTGCAGGAATTTCTGCTGAATTCCCAATTTCAGACTCCATCCTTAGGGTGCACTGAAATCTTCAGTGGCCTTAGAATACCTATTTTTTAATAAGTAATTGTACTATGTATGTTTTAGGCCAGAAATCACAGAATCACAGAATCTTCCACTCACACAACTGGCATACCAAGTAAAGAAAGTTTTTTAGCCCTGGCATAATGTAGTATTTCCAGTTCTGTTTGGACTTACACTTTTGCCTCTGTGTGGAGCCTTCACTGTGAAAAGGGAGAACAGAGTTGATTACTATAGTCTTGAAATGACCTGAATTGTTGATTGCACTATTTAATCAGAAAGCAAGCAACCTTTATTTAGATCATGGTCTTTGTTTTCCTAGGTATTTATATTTTGCAGAATTTTTCTTTAACTGTAATGAATTCTCATTCCAAGGTACTAATCTTACCAAGTACAACTAAGCGTGCAGCTTGCTTTTTCGTAACTTAGGTAGCTGCTGGCTATTTCAATGTAGCTTAACTTTTTCAAAAAAAAAAAAAAATATATATATATTTTAAATGGGGAATGGTACAATTCCGTTCTTTTTTTTTTTTTTTTTTGGGGGGGGGAGGGGGGGCAGGGGGGATGGAATATGAGTAGTGTTAACGTATGTTTGAATGGGAACTACAATCTAATGTTTTTTAATCCCTAACCTACTTAAAATATTGGATATCTATGAAAAGGAAATGTCCATGAAAATATTTTGCATTTAAAAACCAACTGTGCTTTATTAGCAAAAGAAGTCTTAGTAATATGTATGGATGAACCATGGGGATCAGTGTTGAATTATGAAGTTAAAAAAAGTACAATTTTTGATGAGAGGTCTGAGTTTTTGAGCTACTCCCCTGTCCCTTCTTCAACAACTTGCCTTGGGTTTCAGGGCAGTGAGAGGCTTCATGCCCTGTTTTACCAATCTGGTAATAAAATGTCAGATGAAACAGCTTAATGTTGGAAACAGAATTAGAAACATGTTTTTTAAAACTCTAAAAGGTGTTTGAGTTTAGACAGTTATTTCTTACTCTTTTTTTCATTGTTATTGAGTAGCCTCCTGAAGCTTCTATTTTGGATGTATGTTTGTTCCTTTCGTAAACTGTAACCACGTGCTTGGGGAAGCAGATCTCGATCCTTCCACCAGATCCACCAATTTTAATATTAATTCTGATGCACTACAGTATGTATAAGAATTCGTATAAGAAAGACTTGTTTCATAGCTGCTGCTCTAGCTACTGGGTTGTTTTGTCTGATACAGTTCTGGGCAGTGCTGGGATCTAGATGACTGTGTTGCTTCCCTAATTTGGAAGGTTGTAAAGGAAAGAGTTGAACATTGTGTTCACACAGTGTCATGTTTCTTTATTTTCCTTTTCTTAAAAGTTCTCTCCACCCGGTGACTTCCTTCAGTCTCCAAAGCTAAGACTCTCTCAAGGAATGCCAGTCAGTGACGAGTTATTTTTTAGCAGAAAAAGGCCATCAAGGAATTTATTTCAGAACAGTGTAGATCTGAGCTTGGAGCAATCTTCTGTTTGTGTTGGTGAGTACGAACAGGGATAAGTGTTTGACTAAACAGGCAGTATATGGCATTTATGAAATAGAAGAACTTGAGTGTAATTTTGTAGCTTAATGGACATGATTTATCATTTTTTTGATTATTTGTTTTAATATTTATTTTCATTTGCTATGAGTGATAGGCCCAGGTCTTTGTCTGCACTGAAGCAAGCTGTAATAGTTTGTTCTTGCTTTTGGAGAAGTGTATGACTGTCCAAAAACTTAAACCACAGTCCTCCAGTGCTTCTTTCCTCACCCAGATGTTCATTAGCTTAGAAGGATCTAAGGGAGCTTGTAAGTCAGCATGTTTGCAGGGAGCACTGTGCTTCCCAGCACCTAGTGTATCCTGGCCATTCAAGGCATGGCCGAAAGGAAATACCTTGGTTATGTAAACAGCTGTAGAGAAAGTGGTATTTATGTGTTGTCAGCTCTTCAGGAGAGCAGGTAAGTGCATAGATATTCTTGGTTTGAATATTTTCTTTTTGTGCTTTATACAATCTGTTAGGGTAGAAAGCTCTCTGAAGAGCAAGCTTTGAAGATTGCTTTGGGTTTTTCAAAGTCAGTTGTGTAAGAGACTGTAGATTTAGTAGTATACTTAGTTTATGCTACCAGTGTAAACTCAGTGATTTATATCTTAATGGCAAAAAGGCATGTGAAAAAAATGGGCAAGACCAGACTTGATTTATTTTCTGTGCTTGGCAGGGTGCTATACCCTCTTCCTGGTTCAGGGAGCACTGACGTGCGGAATGCAAAGTTCACTTACTATTATGCTAGGAGTGACCTCATCCTAAAGAAACTTACTGTTGCGGGGGGTTTTGAGGTGATGTCTCGCCTTTATTGTTGTATTTTGAAAGAAGGGATTTTTCTATTTTTTCTTCTTTTGGTCCCCTCCACTTTTGGGAGTTGGAGTGATGCCCTAGACGAATGACCAGCCATTCTGTGCCTATGCACAGTGTTCTGGGTTGCTTAGAAACTCTTGAAGGAAGCATTAAAAATTTGCAGACTGCTTAGGTTTTACATGGCAAGTTAGAAAAGAAGTCTTAAATCGCTGTTAAATATTACTCTATATTTTGAGTTTTATACCATATGTTAAGTATTTATATGTTATTTGTTTTTTTCCTTTTGAAAGGTGCTGTGGGCTCCCATCAGCCGCATATTTCAGGGAAATGTGAACAACTTGGCTATGCACAGATATATGGGAAGAGTGGTAGCGTGGACTCCGATTTACAATTTTTAGGATTAAATAATGGTCAGCAAGAGAAAGGTACATGGTACATTTCTGTGTTGGATTATTTAAACCATTGCTAAAATGTTGTATCCTGCATGTACAGAGGTGGTTGGCCTCACAGCTGTTTTTCACTCCTGGCTATTTAATTTGCATCCCATGCCTTTGCTTGGTATCTGGCTGCATCAGTGTAACAGAATCTGCACTTTTCCTGAAAAAACTGTTTTTTTAGGGTTCCGTTAACAGCACAAAGCAGCTGAGCGCAGCGCACCCAGCAGCAGGGCAGGTCTGAGCGTGGGCTGGGCTGGGTGCCGCCGCTTCGCGTGCTCCCGGCACGGGGCTGCAGCGGGACGAGGCAGCCACGGGGAGCGGTGCTGCTCGCGAGTGTGAAGCTTTGGGCTCGCTCCCTCGCCTTACCCGGGCCTCTGGGCGCCGCGGCGCGGCTTGGCGCGCTCTGCGGCTTCACCAGGCCGCTCCCCAGGGCCCTGCTCTTCTGGGCAGTGTTCGCAGCTTGTCTCCAAAGGGAGGCTACAGACTTGAGCGAGGGGGATTTAATCCTAGGGATGGAGGGGGATAAAGCAGGAGGTAGCGTGTAGGAGCCTCCCTGCTTATAAATAATAGTAATGCCTGGTGGACGTGCAGAGGAGTCCAGCAGAATAGAGGTAGCGATACTAAATCTGTGGGCAAAGCTGCTGGGATAAGTGGCCATGCTGAAACCTTCTTGGAAGATGCATGTCTAGGGCCTTCCCTCCCTAACTGTGCTCGTAGCGAGCTCCCAGCCATGGTCTTCTAACAGCCATGGGAAGCAAGGAGAAATTGCCCCTTGGCCTTTTGCCTCTGCAGCTACCCCCTCGATCTTCCATCCTTTCCTCTCAGTCCTCCAAGTGCCTGCAGGTCTTTTGTGCCTAGAATCATAGAGTCCTAGGATCCTTAAGGTTGGAAGGGACCTCTAGAAATGATCTAGTCCAACCCCCCTACACATGCAGGGACACCCAGAGCACGGGGCACAGGGTGGCATCCAGGCGGGTCTGGAAGATCTCCAGAGAAGGAGACTCCACAACCTCCCTGGGCAGCCTCTTCCAGGGCTCTGTCACCCTCACTGTCAAGAAATTTTTCCTTAAGTTCCTGTGGAACTTTTGGTGTTTCAGTTTGTGGCCGTTTCTTCTCGTTTTGTCTGTGGCCACCACTGAAAAGAGGCTGGGCGGGTTTTGTGCCAGCCCTTCCCGTGGCTCGAGCCTTCTCCTGAAAGGCCGCTCTGCTCCGTTCCCCTTCCATGGACAGTCCTGGGGAACGTCAGGATGCTGCGCCTTGGGAAGAGGCAGGAGCACTAGGCCTCGGAACTGCCCCGTTTGTAAAGGCGCTTTCTATGCCTCGCTCATAGCTAAGGCGGGCGTTGCGGGGGAGGCCGCAGCGGGGGAGAGGCTGTCCACGCGCAGCTCGCTGCGTCGCTCGCTCCGGCGCCCCAGCCGCGCTGTCCCGTGTGCGCTTGCGGCCGGATGCACCGGCTGGGGCTTTGTGTCTCCATCCGCTCGCTGCGACAGGCCGGCTTGGAGAGATCCTTCCGGGAGCTGCTGGGCTCATTGCTAAAGCTTGGCCTCTTGTGCACTTGCATGGTTAAAGTCTGAATGTGTGTGGGAAACAGTTCTGGTTTGGAGTTCTACATCTGCTTTTCCTGGAAAACAATTTTTAAAAATTAATTTAATACATTTCTTTCCTTTTTAATTACTTTTTTTGGGGGAAAAATAATTGTACTTTCAGATTTTAAAAGAAAGTAGAGTTTATAGCATTTGTGCTTGTTTATTTGCACTCGTATGTCACTTGAGTTTTGAAAATAGTGTTTGTGAATCTTCTGATATACAGACTTGAAATACAGAGCAGCAAGCAACAGAGCTATGTTCTGGC
Organism: Nothocercus julius; assembly: GCA_013398735.1. Classification (NCBI taxonomy): domain Eukaryota; kingdom Metazoa; phylum Chordata; class Aves; order Tinamiformes; family Tinamidae; genus Nothocercus; species Nothocercus julius. The sequence goes on along the minus strand of VZSV01000060.1, from coordinate 3,710,459 downwards.
ATTTCTTTTTTTCTTTTTAAATACAATCCTTAAGGTATCATTGCCTTACCTGGCCTAAGCCTACCTTAGGCTCAAACTCATGTCCTCAGGTGCAGAAAAAGTAAATTCATATTTTGATAGACAGTGCAGTTTGAAAAATGGCTTTTTATCAACTGATTTCATTTAATTTGTTGCTTGGCTAAGTGCTGACCTTCATTTTCAGTTGTCCAAGGAGTGTTGTGTTTTTTGTGTGTGTTTTTTTTGTTTGTTTTTGTGGATTCTTGTTATAAGAGGTGCCAGCGAGGCTAATAACCTTCAATGCTCTTCTCTCCTTCCTTGCTCAGGTTGTGCCAGCCTGCACTTTTCCGGCAAGGCGCAGAGAACTCTCTGCGGCCAAGCAGACACGCTGTGCTTGCGAGGCTCCGGCGCAGGCCCGGGGACCTTGGTCCTGCCCTCCTGCCCGCTGCCGTCGCCCCGGGGCAGTCCCAAGCGCACAGCCCCTCCAGCCGAGGCGCCCGGCGAGCTGCAGGACAAAGCCCTGAGCTTCTCCAGCTCGTGGCCGCTTGGGAGCTTCGAGGGGCTCCCGAAGCCGAGCCCGCAGAGGAGGCTTCTCGGTCAGAAGCCGGCAGACGGCGCAGGTAGGGGTGCTGAAAACCTGCGCTGCTGGGTGAGGAGGCGCGTGGGCAATGCCCAGCGGTGACATACTGCTGCCTGCGCTTCAGCGGTCGCACCGCTGGAGGCTTCTCTCACATAGCGATGTGTAGCTCGGTCGCTTTATATGCGGGCGTGCTTCATTCCTTCCATCTTTTAAAGAGGTGGGATAAAGTATAATATGAAACAGTAGCATTTTCTCATTGGTGATGTGTCAGTGAAGAGTTTGCCATCAAGCTAAAATAAAAACAACTCCCAAAATCTAGCGCTTTAAAAGAAAGCCAATAAAGAAAGACCTGTTAACCCCAGTACTTGGATTAATGTATGTGTAAAAATTTTGCTCATTGCATTTTGCCTTTTCACCTTTTTATTTGCAATTGGAAAATTATCTATCAAATTGCTAACTCTCAGAGTAGCACTTCAAAGTCTGGCTAAAAGCAGCTACGTCTCTGGTCTCTTACGTCTCTAATGAGTGGAATCTATGCTAATTTCATGTTAGTTTACATTGACAGCTACTGTTCCTGATCTGACTTCTTCTGTCTTTGAAAACCTCATCTGCACTTAGCTAAATAGATTCAAATGCTTCTTAAATGAAATCTTATTTGAAGTTAAAAAAAATTTTACTGATAATCTAGCGCATAGGTGGTTTGAGCAAAGCAAGACTTTCCACAGAAAGCTTTGCATATGTTCAAAGAAATCAGTTTTATATTTCGTCTTAGTTGAAACTTTTATTTTTGTGTATTTGTAGAAATTTTCTAAATTAGTCCTTTGGAAGCTGTTTGTGCCTTGAAAGCATATCACCTTACCCTGCAGATGTGTGTTCAGTCATTTGCTGATTTTCTGTGTATTTTCCATATGACTTTTTTTTTTTTTTCCACCTCTTCAGAATAACTTTATTGTTGTTGCACAACTTACAGCAGAGTTTGCTAGGGTGCAGTTCTTTTTTTCTGGATTAAGAAAGACAAATTTCAGTACTTTCTAAAGGTACTAAGTGTACGTTGGTGTGCATGTGCGTGAAATAGACTAATGTATGTTTTATTTATATATGTAGTGTCAGGAAGTTATAGAAAAGGCCATACGAGAAGGCATATTGGGTACTATTTCAATTACTGTGTAAAATTGAATGTTGGAAAACATGCATGAGTCAGTACTCAGAATATTTTTTTCGCGCATTTGGAAAATAGATGTTGGAGGAGCAATGTTGAAAGCTTTTCAAATGACCCGTGGTATAAAAATCCATTTCTTACCTTGTCAGGGACAGGCCGTGATCCAGCTCTGTGTGGTTCTTTCTGTGTTCTTACTGTTTTCATTAAGTTTGCTCACAGTGTGTTCTTGCGGTGTATTCATAACAGCAAATGCAGCTAAGATGCCACGTGTGTGCTTAACACTGAACGTCCCCTCATTTTGGAGTGCGGTGCCGTGAGAGCGAGGCCTGCGGCTGGCTCCGCGCTGCTCCGCCGTCGCTGATGCGCTTGTGTCCCGCGCAGGGCAGGACCCCCGGGAGAAGCCGCCCGCTCTGCAGCTGAGGCCGGCGCTCGTGAGGCCGGCGGCGTCGCAGCGGGCGCTGGCGGCGAG
>VZSV01000060.1:3688286-3708154 GCA_013398735.1 Nothocercus julius | reverse complement strand
CGCTCAGCGTCCGCGACAGCGACGTGGACCCAGAAGAGGTGGGTTTCAGTAGGAGTTTGCACGCTTCTGAGAATCAGTGATTGCTTCTTTTTAAGTGCCGGAATAAATATTTGCTCACTTAAATTTTGTGGCTGTCCTCGGTGCAGCAGATCTTCAGTAAGACAAGAGTGATTGATGGAGGCTCACTAAAGCAGAGCTGTCCATGTTGAAGCACACTTCCTGTGTTTTTTCCAGACATATGTGAATTTATCTTCTTTTCCTGAGAGTGGAAATCATCATGTAGTACCAAGGCAGGAGTTACAGGCATTTATACAGTTTCTGTTCTCACCGTTTAAAGTTTAAGTTTAAATTTAGTGTCAGACTTAAATAGTAATTCTTTCTTTGGTTATAGCAAAGGACCCAGAATAACTTTTTCTACAGGGTTCGTTTGATTCAGATTCCTTAGTCTTCCAAATTTGTTGAAATTTGTCTTTGATACTCCAGGGTGTCTTAGCTGCCTTAGAATTCGGTCATTCCTGGGTAAAATGAGAAAATCTGAAGTGAAGCTGGACAAATATGTTCTCACCTTCTTCTGTTTAACACAGATATAGCACAGAGAGCCATTGCATTTGCTTGGGTTCCTGTGATCTGCCCAGCTTGGTCCTGGGCAGCCTGTGCTTGTTTCTGTCTCAGCTCTCCAATCCCATCGTTAGTCCCTGTGGATCGGAAGCAGTTGCAGTAGGACTTATTGGCTCTGCTTCACAATCTTTTCCTTCCATCCCATAGTCACTAACTAAAGTAATTTGATGTGCTAAACAGATTGGGGAAGACAGAAACAGTGTTTATCTCCTCCATCCTCAGATCCTCCCTTTCATGTCACAAACCAGTATTTCCTTTTTTTTTTTTTTTTTTTTAAATCAAATATATTCTGCCAAAAAGGAAAGGATCTTCAGTGGCATAGAGTTCTTACAGCTTTCCTGCTCCCCTAGGGCAGGAGGTGTGCTCCCGTAGGTGTGACTTTCAAGATTCCCTTAGCTTTGTGCAGGTCAGATTGCAAGAGGCCGAGGTCCTGCGTGTCATCCTGTGGTGCTGCAGCCATCAAACACTTCAGTCATTCCAGCTCACTGAACCGAGTGAGAGCAGCTGATTGCAAGCAGTCTGTCTTTGCATTTTGCAAAACGAAGCTGCATACAGCCTCTGGGCAATGCTAGCATTTGTTTGCACGATGCTTATTCTGAAGTGAAACATGTTGAGATGTGCATAACCTATGCAGATGTTCAGCAGTGCTGCGCAGCTGGGGCCTGCTGAACTCCCTTTCGGGATTTGAACTGAAGGTTTAGAAACATACTTGCTTTTGCTTAGGAGAGCCCTTTTCCTGTGCAGTGAATAAGTATTGTTGTTTGCTTTTCAATCCTGTCTAGATGCAGAGTTCACTAAGATCCCTGCGGAACAGCGCGGCTAAGAAGAGGGCAAAGCTGAGCAGCAGCATTTCCGACCTGGAGAGTCCCGACTCCGCGCTCAAACTCGATCTCTCCGGGGATTCTCGTTCCCGCACGTCGTCCCCAAGAGCCAGCTCCTGCAGTGAGAGCGGCCTCTGCAGCCAGGAGTCTCTGGCCTCCCCGCTGTCTGCGGCGCCTCCAAGGAGGAGGGTGATGTGAGTGCAGCACGTGTGTTAAAGGGGTGAAATCTGTGCTTTATTTTTTATAAACCTGGTTTTACTTGTCAGATGCTTTCCAACTTAAAAACGTTTCTCTACACTCTAGCTGCTTAAATATTTTATTCCAGTTTGCTGCAGCTTTTCACTGGAAAGAGCCCCAAGGTGTAGCCATAGTAACACCATGCCCTTGAAGGCCTGCCAGTGGTGGTAAATTCTTTATGAGGATTTTAGCCTCTCATAGGAAGTATGTGAACCATAGCTGAAACAAATGAGTAAGGAGAATGAGTTAAGAGGAGAGATAAGGTTTACTTGTTACAGCTTGGACATTTAAGCAGGATTTTTTTTTTTTTTTTTTTTGAGATAATAAGAAAACAAAGTCAAAGTTTCTTATTGCAAAGCACAAACTGTTTCCATTTTTTTATTGACAAACTAAACTAAAAATGCCTTCACTGAACTCTTCTGAAAAAAAATTGTGATTATGTGAGTCATTTTGATTATACAGCATCAAGATGTAGTTGATTATGAGCAGAATGAACTGGATTATTTTTATGAAATAAAAAGAATTTTGTAGAATTTTGCTGATTCTGCAGTGCACAATTTTCTGTCCTCTCCTGGAGCCTGTGATGAAGTTGCTTGTAGCTCTGATCCTAAGAATACTTTGTATTTTTGTGTATCATAACTACATCCTTTTAAAATTGGCATACAGCTGTATTACTAAAACAGGAAGAAAAGAAGGAATGTGAAAAAGGAAGGTTGTTGAGACAAACTAGAATGGTTCAGAAACAAGGTTTTCACAGCTGTGGAATCTCAGGGGGAATTTCTGTATTCCATGTATGCATTCCTGCTGAATTGTAGTTCTAAGAATAACCTTTGAAATAACACATGAGAATGCAAGAATACCCAAGAAATCAAGATTATAACATCTGCAGAATTTTATTTGAGGCAAGGTTTTGAGGAGAACAGATGTGAATAAGGCTGCATAATGTAGCACATACCATTGCAATTACTCTGTGGCCACACAGGCTTAATATTTTACAGGACTCACAGATACTGGGTCAGAGAGGTTAGTTCCGGTGCTCGTTTTTCAGCACTGGAAATTGGTATTGTCTACTCACAAAATACGTACAATGTGGACAACAAAATTGCAGATTTCTTCTGTATATCTACTTTTAGAAGGATTTTATCCACTGATACAGTACCATGAATAACAGGAACTTGATACAGGTGTCGGTGAAGTTTCTCTTCAGTTACTGATGTGAACACTAAGATAAAGCATCTTTAACATTTAAATAAATAATTTTAAAAAAATAAGTGTCAATATTGTCTGGTATAAAACAGCTTATTCTGGTGAATATCTGTCTGCTAGAAACTGAGCTGAAAGCACAGCTAATTCCTGAAAATTTGGAGTCTGAAGTTTGGGTCACTTGTTCTTTACTGTTCTTTGCCAGATTGTAATCAGCAGTATTAGTCCCCTAGATAAATGGTTCCTTAGCTTTTTGAATGTGTGTTAATTTTACTCCTACTGTAAAGGCTACTCTTAAGGATTGTCATTATGGTGTTTTTAGTAGTGGAATTACTAATGAAATAATTTCTACTGTTTTTTTTTTTTTTTTTTCTATTGGGTGTGAACATTTACAGGAGTATGAATATTTGTCCATAAAATATAGAGCGGAAGAGAAATTGTAATATATCTGTGTTTCTACTAGAAAGTGTTGTTCAGGTAGGCTTTGACTTGTGTGTAGAATTGTATGTATAAAATTGTATTTTCTATTGTAACAGGTCAGACACCTTTCCTTTACTTGGCAGCAAATCACAGCCCCCCAGAATATCTTCAGCAAGAAGCAGAGAAACTAATGTGACAGAACATACCCCCAGCACAGGTATTTTATTCCATTTGTAAATACATAACTGGTTTTGTAGATGTAGCAGAGGGATCACTATTATCTGACTTGACTTGGTTTTTACTTGGTCTTTGAGATATTATACCCTGAGCACTTAAAGATAATTCTAGACTTTATTTGATCAAACTGGCATTATACTGTGACACTGCAGATGAGAAGAAATTCAAGGGTTTCTTTCCTTCTATGTCATGATAAAATGTTTTCATACAAACACCGCCTATGAGTATATGTCCTTCAAAATTCAAAAACGTATTGTTTGGAAATTCACTGAACATCAGCTGGATAAGGGTAGAGAGGGTTAAGAGGTTGAAAGCAGTTGATATCCTCGAGAATAACTGGTGGTGGGTGGTGCTGTTCTAGTCTATGCATACAGAGCCCACAAGACTCTCTCTGGCCACTCTTCCTAACGCCTGCTCCCTCTTCCTAACGCCTGCTCCCGAGCATCCTCTCGGATCCTCAGCAGCTGTGTGTTTTTTCAGAAAACTTGGTGGTCTTAAGATTGGAGGGTGTTATACAAGGCTGTAATCTGCAAAACTATCACATTCAAAAAAACAACAGCAAATACAGAAATTATTGCTCTTTTTTCGGAGATTATTGCCAAGGCCTCTCAGTTTAGTTAAGACTACTTTTACCTTAGAATGTCAGCTAATATGTCTGTCAAGCAACAGCTTAGGCTGGAAAGCAAATACTGCAGATATGTAATAATACATTTTGGGGTTGACAATTTTTCATTCCTTACATGAAAATACGTCTTGTGAGAAGTTGACCTTCAGTGTAAAATAATGAGCAGCACAATTATTTTGCTTGCTGAACTAGCCGATCAACCAGAATGCCCAGCACCGGACCTCTTGTGAAGAGCTGACAGCTTACTTTACTGATAAGGTCAATGTAATACAGTTCAAAATCCTGTATTACGCAGAAGTTTTTATAAAATACACCTGGCATTTTTCCTTTACAGGACTAATGTTTCATGATAAAGGGACTTCAAATGTCAGCATAGTTGGCCAGCGTTTGAGATGTGGCAACGGATGGGATGATTTCGAAGACAGGAAGCAAAGTGAAGTGTCACCTACTATTTTTAAAAGTCAAAACACAGAACACCAAAGAAATTTTAAGCATTCAAAAGGTTTGTGAGTCTGCTACATTACTGTTCGTCTGACCTGTCATTTAGGGCAGACCAGCTTTTATAGAAAACACCTTTGAAGAGGTTTAGCATTTTTTTCCTCCTCTCTTCTAGTCTATTCTAGTCAGTTGTGGGGGCTTGGCATTAACTAAAATTAGTGTCAGTAAAAATTAAAGGTCAGGAGATAGTAAATGCTGTGAAAAAAAAATATTTATCTCAGTGTGAATATTAATAGTTTTAAAAGAAACATATTACCTTCTATTACAAATATTTGCTCTTTTTACAACTATGGAAGAAATTATATTTATTGCATGGTAACTATTGTTTTGAAGATATCAGTATTTGCAAACTTCAGTGACTTGAAAAAAATAATTATGAATATGATAAAGAATTCAGATGTCATCAGAGTAAAACACGAAAGGGTAAAGTATATGATTTACATGATCAGTGTATTTTTTTTTTCTTTTTTTCTTTCTCTTTTTTAAGGTTTTACAGGGTCAACTTCAAGCTTTCAACAAATGAACAGCATAGATTTCATGACACCAAAGGTCTTGCCAGAAGATTCAGTAGCAGTTGTCGGTAAAGGTATTGTAAAACCACAATTATCTCCTATCGTGTTTTTAAAATGGGGAAAAATGTCTTTTTACAGAGATGTTTATTTTGATAAGGACACGATATGACTTGTCTTTCAGGTGTTTTTGGGAGCTCTTCTGCACTAATGGGTAGCCAGTCCGTGACGTGTGTGGAGAACGGAGTTGAGCAGGCTGTGAAACCAGACCCGGAACCATCGCCGGGGCTCTCTGCGAGAAGCATCGGGCAGAGCAGTGCTGCTCATCTTCACGTTGAAAATGAGAACGGGGTAAGAATTACAGGATGATTTCAGTGTCTCACTTTGTGGTTTTTAGTAGGTATGAACACAGCTGGATGTAGTTTTATATATGGGAAGGAAGAGTTTGATTAAGAAGCATTAATTCATAACTCAGGTGGTCGGCAATACAATCCTTTATTTATGTTACTGGAGTCCCATGGGTTAAAGCTGGGTTATAATGGGAACTCATTTGTCAACATCTGGATGTCTGTGTGCAAATTGTTCTGAACAGCTTATTTAACTTTTTTTTGCAAACTGTAATGAGAACAATTTCTTTCTTATAAATGTTACATTGCAGAGTGTTACTTTAAGCCTAAACCAGAAGTTTCTTGTAGTTCAGCATTATTTTTCTAACAATGATTAAATAAAAAGAGGGCTACATTTTCCTTAATAAATTGACAACTTCAGATTTTTCATGCATGCTAATAAAGGACTGGTATGGGCTGGCATTTTTTGTGTCGCAAATACATATGAAATAAACTTGACCATCTTGGCATAGTCCGTATGGAATTTGCATTCTTACCTCTAACGGGCCATTAATAATGACACTAATTAGCAATACTACTGATAACAAGCTAAGTTGGTTATCTAAATTTTTTTTTTTTTTAATTCATCCTGTGTTAGTTTAGATTAAAATAAGATTCTTTTTATTATCTGCTAATGAGTGGAATCATTTTGTGCAGATAAAAGTTGCCCTGTCAAAATCTGCCCAGGATAAGATGAGACAGAAGAAAAAAGAAAAAGAACAGAATCACAAAGAACCACACAAAGTTAAAGACCTCGAAGTAAAAGAAGAAAATCCCTGGGCGAAACTCAAGCTGAAAGAACCAGAGAAAATGACAATAGAAAGTAAGAATTAATATTTATCTTAAATGAATAATGTTTTATTAAATGATGATGAAGTTGAAATTATAATTCTGAGATAATTCTAAAGATTATGACCCTTAGGTATGACTGCAATGATTTTTACATTGCTCTTTGCTCTCCAAACATTTCTTATAGGTCTTGCAGTACAAAAAATGGAATGTGCTTAGGAGAAATATTTGAAGCAATGCAATTAGTAAAAAATACAAAAAGCAGGTTAGGACTTAAAATACAAGTCATTTCCATTTTCTGATTTTGCTGATAGCTAGGATATTTCTTTCTGTTTTCTAGATTTCTGTGGAGATCTATTGGCATCATCAAAAGGTGAATCTTCGTCATTAGAAAACGTCTTGAGCCCTTCATTAAAAAGAACATCCAGTTTGAAGAAGACACAATGTTCACCCTTGCTGGATGCTGGTAAGCTGTGACTGAACATAAATGACTAAACCGTATGCAAAAGGCTATGTTAAAAAGTATGTGGATGAGTGGAGAGTGAGAGTTCCAAAATATAATCAGGCTTAGTATGATTCATTTGTAAAGTGGATTGGCCTGAGATGCTCTAGAAAATGATTGGAGCGGGAAGGGAGGGAATGGAACCACTGACACCTCAAAATATTTTTCAACTGTAATTTGTTAGGAAAGTGTTTGAAACACTAGAGGTTTTTTTCCTTGCTCAGTAACTTAAAGGATGTAAAATACTGATGGAAAATTGGCTCTCCTGTAGATGCTTGCTGACCCAAGAAAAACACTTCTGGGTATGTTTTCACTGAGATGCCTGTAGGATACACAGTGGAAACTTTTCAGAACAGGAGCTCGTGTTGATGATGGTCAGAAGCTTGGGAATTTCCCAGTTGTCTGTAATACTGGAAGAAATACAAATGCATTATAAATTTGGCAAATTACTTGTCTTAATATGACAATAAAATGAATCTAAAAGAATTTGTTTTCCAAATATAAGAACATTGTGCTACAATAAACTGGACCTGATTATTACCGTATATAAAATGGAATTCATTTGTATGTTGGAGTAAAAATTTTATGTTAACAACATTTACTTTGTGGTGCTTGCTTATTTTTATGACTGCATACCTTACAGAATTATTTCTCAGTAGCCAATTGCTTGCAATTACAATTTTCCATCTTCTCAAACAACAGAAACTAGATAATATTTGTTCTATAGCGCAAGATTAGTCCATCAAATTTCTTCTGAAAGCTGAAATAGCGCAAACTAAACGCAGTGATTTTCGATTTAAATTGTCAGATAAATTCTTACCTCGGCTCTTTATTTTACCACATCATGCTTTAACACATTGTGCGTCTGTTTTTATTTTTAACAAACAAACAAATTACGCTTGTGTTTGCAACTTTTTAAAGCAGTAGTTGTATGCAGATTTTTACTCAGATGTGCGTAGAGGATGCAATAGGAAGGTTGTCTTCTAGTCATCTTCGTCCTTTAGTAGCAGCGATCGCTATAAACCTCAATTTTTTTGTATTTTCTTCCTTTGAAGGAACTGATTTCTTCAGGTTATGCTAATTATTTAGTGTGCTTTCTGACTATACAGATGAAGTTTCTCTTGGAGCACGAGGACAGTATAAAGAGCGGACCCCGTCGGTCACTCACAGTCCGGAAATAATGGATCCATCGGAGTTACAGCCCTTCTCCAGACCCGAAACAGCACTGGCAGAAGCGCTAAGACTTTTAGCTGATGATGACTGGTGAGTGTGAACCCCTGCTCAGAACCTGAGCGTCCTCCCTAAGGCACTGCTGTTCGTAGCTTGCTTTTAACGACCTGGCCAAATGGAGGTAACCTTCCAAGCGGTAGACGAGAAAGATACATAGTTATTTTTCAGTGTGAATTTAGTTTGATTTGTAACTATTATAAAATGATGCTCCGTATTTTCAGAAACTGTTTTTTGAAGTCTAAGCCCTTCCTTGCGTAGGGTCCCCACCAGTAAGTATCTTCTCATTTATTTTCTGGGGAATACAAGGTTTTTCTGCAGCTCTCATGAAGGGGACAGTGCTGCCTTTTTAGTTTACAAAGAAAAATAATCCTTTTCTTACTCTACTGCAAGGTGAGGACAGAATTGCAGGAGAGGTTTTAAAAGCTTGTATGTTAACGCAGCCCTAACACCACATCAAAGGACAGACCTACTGTAAAAGAATTTCCCATTTTAAATGTCATTGCTATTTACAAGCTAATTTGTTCACTCTTTGGTTCCTTAGTATTTCTACGTCTTTCTTTTTTTTTTTTTTGGTGAGAAAATTGCAAATGTATTTAATTTAAATATTTACTTCAACTAGGGAGAAGAAAATTGAAGGTCTGAACTTTGTGAGATGTTTGTCTGCCTACCATGCGGATATTCTGACTGTAAAGCTGCATGAAACAAGTTTGGCTGTGGCTCAAGAGGTTAAATTTTAATATCAGAATATTGCACTGACTATGTATGTGTATGTGTGTGTATGTATTTTATAGCTCTGAGATACATTGACATGGAAGGGTATGTTCATCCGTAGTTCGTTTTCTCTGTTTCGGACTTGCTCTAAAGGATGAGTCTGTAGTTCAGTGAAACAGCTCGTAGTTCACTTACCAACAGTTTATTTGACCTCCTGACATTTAGATTATGCTTTATAACATTCTAATGCTTATGTATTTTAATTCTCACACACCGTGAATCAAGTAAGAAATTTATTTCTCACTTGATTTTAAAATTATTTTAAAAATATGATGGGAAACAGTAAGCTTTACTTAATTTTAAATATATTTATAAGCAATATTCATTGTTTGTTTGGGTTTTTCTGTGTGCAGGTCAAGAATTTACGCTCAGGTGTTTCTCGAGCTGCTGTGGTCTGTTTAGGGGATTTGTTCACCTACCTGAAAAAGAACATGGATCAAGAACTAGATAATACAGTAAAAGTCCTCTTGCACAAAGCTGGTGAATCCAACACTTTTATAAGGGAAGACGTAGACAAAGCACTGAAGGCTATGGTTAATAACGTGACTCCAGCACGTGCACTTTGTTCTCTGATAAATGGAGGGCAAAGGTAATTCTTACCAAGACTTCATGGCGAAATAACCTATCAATAGATTAAATAGTCAAGTAGAGTAATTATTTAAATCTTTTTTTTTTTTTTTTTCTCCCCAAAATGAAAACTATAATAACTTATTTCTGCAAAACTTCTGTTCAGGGGAATATGTCTTTTGGTATGTAAGTAAAATGCAGGTTCCCCCCACACATACTCTTCCCTCTGCATTATGTAAAAAAAATGGCTGCTGCTTATATTTCCTTGTAGTTTTGCAAAACTTCAGTAGTTCTGTTCAGTATTAATATGATAGTCCCAAGAAACTGTTTTGTGTGGTCTAGGAAAGCTCAGCTGGCATTCTTATTTGCTATTTGTTCTGCAGCCAAAAGGCTTATCATTTCGTCAACACTGCTTTTTCTTTAGAACAATGATTTTCACCTGGTTGTCTCTAGATGCAGTCATGGTCATTCAGTTTATATTCTTCTCTTAGACTTAATTGGTTAATAGTGTTTTGTCCTCAATTTATTTTCCTGGAAGTGATGGTGGCCAGTTACCGTTCTTGAGTACCTTGAACCTTACAAGCTCCCATTTATGTTTTCATAGTTGGATTCTTTCCTTTAGCTCACTTTACTCTGCAGTAGAAGTGATAGTATTTTCTTACACCTAACATGTAAATTATGTTTTCCTTCTTCCTTTTGTATCCTCATTCACCATATCAGCAATGCTTGCTGGAACACCTAATGGCTAGATTGTGCTAGATGGATTCTTAGTTCTGCTTATTCTCTAATGTACCTGTCATCACATAGGAGAGTATGAATATCTTGTAGCCTGTCCCTTCCATTCAGTACATGAGGCATGGTGTTGTAAAGTGAACGTCAAAGTTGCTACACAGCTGGAACTCCTAAGAGTCTTAATGCAAAATGTTCTTCTTCCCATTTTCTATCCCGGGAAGTCAGTGGTTGTGGAATGCTGTCTCCTGAAAGGCAATAAGAACTGCCCTTCCATTGTTTGAACATTAAATTGAACAGCAAATATAAGCCTTGGAAGGTAAATAATGTACTAGTTATTCTGGTCATTTTTTCCGGAGTCGAAGAGCTGCGGAGAGCAGCCGCACGCGGCTTTTCCCGCGGAGCCGTGCGGAAGGTCCAGCAGACGGCTGGGCACGGGCTGCCGTCATTTTATCAGAACGGCCCAGCGAGGCGGCGCTCACGAGCAGAAGTGGCTGCATCCAATCCCCTCTTCACAGCAGCGGCTTCAAACGCACTGCTCTGGCCTGAGAGTTCTAGACCTGTAAAGACTGACCCTCTGATTTGTGATCTCAAATACTTTTTCAGCTATATAGCGTATAAAAATTGTCTGAGCTGGGAGTCTGAATACAGCATTGGAAGCAGGAGCTTCGCAGCTAAGAAGCCTCTAGCTAGAGAGGTGACTGAAATCAAGGATCATAGTGTGTCTCTAATGCCTGACCCATCTGCTGCTGGCCTAAGTAGCCCTCTGAGTTGCAACTTCCTCATATTGACTTCATGCAACTTCTTCTAGCAGAAAAGCCTAAGTTGGCCATGTGGAGCTATTGTCTCTTGAGCTTAGAGTACTGAATGTAAGAATTATATTCAAAGATGAAATCTGGGAGAAGAAGACCTTTCCTTGATCTAACGGGGAAAGCTTGAGGTTTGACACGTACATGATTGTGCTAAATGCAGCTTATACACTGAGTTGCTTAGATTCACCACAGCTTCTGCATTCAACTTAAGTTATGGGTTGCCTTACAAATTCATAAAATCTTTTAAAATATGTGTATTTTCTGGTGCCCACATTTCAAGTCTACTGTGATCATAAGCACTTGCAACTCAGAGTAGATACCTATACTGATTCCTGATCATCTATGAAATGATTTCTGACTTTGCCAGTAAGAATAATGAAACGCATTTTTGTTTGTTTTTCTGTGACGCTACTCTAAAGATACTGGATTACTGCTGCAAACCCACCTCTCTTAAGTAGGTGCTTGATCCGAGATTATGATTGCAGGGCTAGATCTGAAATCTCAGCGTTAGTATTTCAGAGATCTAGAAGTCATATTTCCTCTCTGTATAGATTAATTTTAGGTTCTTATGCATACCCTGAAATTTCAAACTGTTTTGCATGAGCAGCAGATATTTGTGGGGAGTGAGGGCTTTTCGTGTCAGTTCAGCGAGGTCTTTAAACTTCACCGTTGTTCTGCAGCCAGTACCCGTGCTGGGAATTCTCTGTGCTGTTTTCCTTCTCCAAAGCCTCAGAGACACCTGCCTGCCCCGCGGATGTAACTGCAGCTGCTGCAAGCTAGTCAAGGCTAGTTTTGATGAGGTTGCTCAGAAATGGGCAGCAGTATCGCTGCGTTTGCAGAGTTCAGCGGGCTGGCAGACAAGTTGTGGCACCAGTTTTGCAGCCTGAACTGGGTTCTGAGCCTCTGTGTTTTGCAGTTTTAGTAGACCCGGGTAGCAGCCTCTGTGCAGTCTGTGGGAGCCCCTTGGGTGTCCTGCGCTGCAGCGTGAGCTCGTGCTGCCTTCACTTCCAGGAGGGCCATGGCACTCTATGGGTTACAGAAAACTGAAATCCTGATGAAACGGGAGCACAGTCATTCGGGGAGCGCTGGATCTTTTGTCTGTCTGAAACGCTAGGGAGCCTCTGCCAGGACTTAGCGAATTAGTTCTTTTCCTTAGCTCCCCCCTTTAGGTCTGTTTTTCCATTTGCATTGTGAAAGATGCATAACCATTGTATGGTCATACAAATGTCTCATTTATTGTGCAGTAAAACTCACCTTAAAATAACATTCTTTATCCAAGATGAAAATAAAATTAGAGTGTTCTGAATTTATGGAATTCAATTGTATACTCCAGACTCATGTGGGATCAGCAGCATAGTTTATATACAAGGTTACTTTGTTACACGAGTTGAAAATTGATTCCATTATTTTCATCAGCATAGGTATTTGATGATCTCTTTTTTGTATAAAGTAAACTTAGCAAGAATTTTATAAATCAATAGAATACTGCTATATTTAATTTTAAAATGATATAAAACAAACAAGATGTGGGTCAGAGCATAAGAATTTGTTTTTCGTAAAATATCTAGAAAGAACTTGTTAATAGTGATCTTTCTAAAATTATTTTTACAATTATTTTTAAGTAAATTAAATTTTTGACTTTAAAAAGAAGAAGAAAACCTGTTTAAACAACCCCAGAGCTGCAGTATTCTGCCTCATAAGAAGGCAGGAGAATGAAACTGGCTTTAAACAAAAAGGACGTTATTTTTTCCCCTTTCATTCTGCATTCTGGTAGTTACATTTTTTAAGTGAATGAAACGAAATTCGGCTCAATGGATTATCCTTTTAAAAAAGCTCAGTGTCTCTTTCTGCTTCCCGACATTTTTCGATAAAGCCAGAGTAAGTCGTCGCCGCAGCTGGTGCCGGCGCAGCGCGTTCGGCAGAGCAGGGCGTGCTGTGAGCGGCCTCGCGCTCAGCGCTTGTGTTTTCCGTAGCCACCTGCACACGGCGGTGAGGAGATGCACAGCCCAGCACCTCTCGGATGTCGTGGAGCGCATGGGCCCTGCACGGATACTGTGTGGAACCAAAGATGTCACCGACAGGATCTTAGCTGCCACGGCCAGGTTTGCGCAGGACGGCTCGCAAGAGACAAGGTTGGTAATGGAGACCGGGGTGAGGCCGCCGCCAGCAGCCGAAGCCCTGGCACAGCTCCCCGTTCCCTTGGCAAAGGCGAGGGCGGCCGTTGGGGTGGCACGTGGACTCAGGTCACCTGAGCGCGTCCTGCGCGGTGCGCCGCAGGCAGCAGGAGGGAGAGGGCTCCGGGACGTGCTCTGCAGGGCACGCACCTGGCATGGGCCACCCAGGCAGTCCCGACAGGGCTGCACTGCCCAGTTTCAGACAGAAGATACCTCAGCACCGAAAGGGAGGCCTCTTCCCGTTCCTCAGCGTGCTCCGCTGCTGTGAGGTGACGAGCGCTGGCCACAGCTTCTGTGCGGGAGTAGGAAGGGCAGTCAGGTTGTGCTTATGGATAACCATCTTCCTGCACTTCCATGTTTTGAAGTGACAAGTGTCTAATTATCAGTGGAGTCATGGAGCAAACACATGTTTACAGATATGTATGTCACGGGCTATTGCCTTGCAGGTATTATGGGCGAAAGATGCTCTTCAGTATGATGACCCATCCTGATTTTGATAAAATGCTTGAAAAGTATGTGCCAGCCAAGGACTTGCCTTACATTAAGGAGTCTGTTAGCAATCTACGTCAAAAGGTATGTGGAAAAAAGCTTTTGTTGAACAGGCGAGCAATGTAAACTTGTACTAGTAGCTGTTAGGTACAGGAAAGGGAAAGGTGTGTTCAGAGAATTGCAAGTAATCAAGGGGCTGCCACAGAGCAAGTTACTGCTTATCAGCTGAATTCCCTGCAAGTGTGTGAATGAACTGCCCTTTGCTATTCCACCTTGCGCAGCTGTCAGACTTGCCTCTGTTAGAGTCTCCAGCAGTGCTAATAAATCCTTTCATCCCCATGCAGGGTCTGGGGGAGATGCCATTAGATACCCCCTCAGCAAAAGGAAGACGTTCCCATACCAGCAGTGTTGGACATTCAAGGTCATCCTCTACTTCCAGAGATGCTCTCAACGTCCCTGAGAGGTAATGATCTTACTGAGTGTTTTACCCTGCTGGTAACAGACTTCTGCACAAGAAAGGGCTGTGTGAACATTCACAAGTTTGTGAAAATTGAACACACCTGAAGGAAAGGGTGAAACTTGCTGTTTCCCAGATAAATCCTTTTTAATAGGTAACTGCTAATATTAAAGTTGCTTTGTGCATTTTAAAGCTGATTTATCAGCTGCATATGAAAATATACACAGTACAAAGCGCATGGAATTCACAGTTGACCCATGTCACTATCAGCTCAAGATGCTGCCATTCAGATGGTGGTAGCTGCAGCACACTTGAGAGATCAGATTGTTTCCTTGTGTGCTTATCTGGACAACTAAGGAATCAGTTAGACTTTAACTGGGATTATGATGATCCTAGAACATATTGTCCCCATTTTTCATTTCCTAATTTGTCTTCTAATAAATCTTCTTTTGAACTGAGAGAAAAAAAAAAGAAAAAAAGAAAGAAAAAACAAAAAAATGTATCCAAGAACATATGAGTTTGTAAGGCTGTGACTAATGCCGGGTGTAGGAAGGTG
Source organism: Nothocercus julius (assembly GCA_013398735.1). Classification (NCBI taxonomy): domain Eukaryota; kingdom Metazoa; phylum Chordata; class Aves; order Tinamiformes; family Tinamidae; genus Nothocercus; species Nothocercus julius. The sequence continues at coordinate 3,693,524 of VZSV01000060.1, read as the reverse complement.
CACCTATTCAGGAGCAGATTTCTGTCATGCATTCTCCACTATTCAAGATGATAACTCTAGGCTTGATGGTGTGTTTTTGCTTTGGCATGTAAAGCTACATGTCCATTTCCACATAAGAGATGCTCCTCACTGCATTCTGCCCTGGGCAGATAGATGTTGGTGCCAAGTTTTGTACTCAGAGCTAATGGGCTTGAACTCGAGGATGTTTGTTTCATGACCCACTTGCTCAAGTGTTAACAAGTGAGCTAGGGAATCTATCTGGACTGGTCTGCAGATGCAAGATACTCATCTGGACTTCAGATAAATTGAGCCATTAAGCTTTCTTTAGTCAGGAAGACTCATTTAACAGGATGGAAGAGATTCTCAGTCTGTTCAGTCAAGCTCCAGCACTTGAGACTCTTCATCACTTTCAACTTTTGAAACACTTTGAATTCTTGCTGTTTTTCACAGTGATAAAATTCATCTGTTATCAATTACTGGTCAAATAAGTTGTTCCTCCTTAGCCTCGTCATTACACTTCAATTGAACTGTAATCTGAACTTCACCTCACCCTGAGGGTACCTTTGTAACGGGTGCCTGTGTAGCCAGGAAAGAACGGGGCTCCTGCCCAGCTGAAGCTGCTCTCATGTGTGGTGGGGATGTATGTGTTTAGAGTGGAATGTGGAATGAGACTTAGGAAGCAATAGTTACTATTTTTTTTTTAATAACCGTATTTAAAGTGTGAGACAACCTCCTTCATGAATTTTTTCTGTGAGCTCTTGAGAGTTGCACTTCTACTGAAAGGCAATGTCTTGATCAAAGATTCCTGTTCCAGATTGTTTATCTGTGCACTGAATAACTTAACATCTTTCTTTTACAATAGAGAGTCTGTAGAAGCTCGTGAAGTTCCAAGAAAAACAGTTCCTCATAACTCACTAGAAACTGCGGAATATGTTAAAGTCATTACAGATTTATTGAATGCAAAAGACTTCCGTGATCGAATAAATGGAATTAAGCAGCTGTTGTCAGATACAGAGAACAATCAAGACCTTGTTGTTGCAAACATTGTGAAGGTAACTGTCCAAAAGCGTTCTACTTCAGCAGTCTTGAAATTGCTGTCACTAAATTTTCTGCTGAAAATCATATTAATCAGACATGCACATTGAAAAAGATTCTAAGAAAACACCAAGAGACAGGTCAGGTATGTTTAAAGAGAGATAACATGAGCTACGAAGGTAGTTGGAAGTAAATAGGAGGAGCCTGAAAGCTTTCATGTAGAGTCCCCTCCATTCATGGGACTATTTCTGGAGTAACATGTGTAGTTTCTCTTATGCTGCTGCTGAAGAAAGATTAAAATACTGGAACAAGTTACAAAAAGATCTTCAAGGAGTAATTAAGAACTGAAAACCTGTCCCTGAATCACAGACAGTTGAAATTTTTCTGCATGTTTGTGCAGGAAAAAATTGAGGAAGTGTCTTCATTGTGATAACAGCTTAAGGAACTTACTGTTTTTGATAGGAAAGGACTTTCTGTAGAAGAAAAATACTACTGTGAGATCCAACAGTTGTAAACTAAGGATAGAGAGATTAAAAGTAGAAATAAGATTGCCTTTTAACAGTGATGTCTTTGCTTTGAAGCTGTAAAATATTGCTGTGAAACTTTCCAGTATCCTACCTGTGAATGATTTTGAAATCTTTTAATTAAGATTAGATACCCTTCTAAAAGAGGTGAAGTTTAGAATTGTGATCTAGGAACTGTCAGGTCATAGTCCCAGTATGAGCAAATTGTGAGAAGTTCAGACAAGAGTTTTTCTGTGAAGATACCTGTTATTATTGCCTCTGAAAGGCAGAAACAGACTTTGGCACTTTATGGCACATCGGAATGACACGCATGGATTCAGATGAGACCCACCTCAGGATGTGCTGGGGGAAATGAAACACATGTCTCAAAGATGCTCAAGATCAACATTCTTTTTGCCCCATAGAATTTTGACTCGTTAAAAATACTGTTTTTCTGCAGAAGAATACCAGTCATATTGAAAGTTACATTTGGCTGATGTGCTTGTATTATGATGCATAGGAATGATTCAAAATCAGGTTAAATTGGGTACCATTGAATCGTACACAGCAGGCAAATATCAAATCTCGGTTTGCTTGGTAAAAGAATAAAATCTCTTTTTTTTTTTTGCCTAGCTGAGCTGTCTCTTGAGAAAAATGGACAATGAAAGTGTAAATATAGGGCAGGAAATTTAATATCTACTTCAAACATTAGTTTTTAATTTCAGTGAATGCTGTTTGGCTGTTTTTTTTGTTTGTTTTTTTTTTCAGATCTTTGATGCTTTCAAGTCTCGCTTGCATGACTCCAATAGTAAAGTGAATCAGGTGGCTTTGGAGACGATGCACAAAATGATTCCATTGCTGAAAGACAACTTATCGCCTGTGATCAACATGTTGATTCCTGCCATGGTAGACAACAACCTAAACTCCAAAAATCCAGGGATTTATGCAGCTGTCACAAATGTTATTCAGGCACTTTGTCAACACTTAGGTAATTTACTCACTAATATTTTTCAAAAGTTAATTGCATTAAGTAAATTTTAGGTGTAAAGATTTGGTCTTTAAAATAATTTCCACCCAGACACTGTATTGTGTAAGAATACTTTATTGTCACTTTCATAAAAAGACATCTTAATTTTTCAGTGTTTTGCCAATCCAGTAAAAATATTGCTAGCTGGACTGATCATAGATGTGCAGGTGCTTTTGTTATATTTTCATAGCCAAGTGTTTCGTTATTCAGAAGCATGTCAAACTGCTGAGACTCCTAAGCAGACCAGAGAACTATATTTTTGCTCATTTCTATAAGCCACAGCTAATTTTCTTTCTCAACTATCTTGGCTTTGGAGCAGAATCTTAGCATTTTCAGTAAAAGAAAATGTTCCATGCTGCCAGACTGTTGAAGAATTTCAGGGAATATGATTTTATGCTTTTATACCCTTAAAATACATTGCCTTGTTTCTTGGAGTTGCTATATAATAAATAAGGTTATTATTTCCATTTTTGATACAGTGATTTCTAACATGTTTTTCTTTGAAATTAGACAACTATCTGCTTCTCCAGCCATTCTGCACAAAAGCTCAGTTTCTGAATGGAAAAGCCAAACAGGACATGACAGAAAAGCTTGCTGGTAAAGTTACATTTTCCTTTTCATGTTTGTTTATTTGTATACATCCTCATGATGCAAATTCACTGTAGGATCATGGTTACAGGGCTGTTACCTGCTGTAGATCTGCCCTTCAGTCCCAGTAGGTGACAAGCATTAATAATACAGCACTGTCAAATTTCAGCTCCTCCCAGTGTAAATAGAAGCTGGTGCTGACAAAACAAAAGATTATGATATGGTCAGATATCCCCTGCAAGTTGCATAACTACCTGAAGTTTTGCCTGGCTTTAATACACAAATGCAGAGACTGAGTTTTCTTTTGTAGCGAGTTTCATTCTGTCGGTGTCTGACTGTTGTGCTGCGCTCTCACTTGGGGTCTGACTTGCCTCCCTCTGCCTCCCAGACAAACATGATTTTCCATGCAGACAGCTGGGCTTGCTGAGGAGAGCCCTTGTCTTGCTTAATTCCCTTATTTGCTTCAGGTCATATTCCCTCTTTCTCCTCCATACCCTTGTCAGGAAGAAAAGAGTGGAATAACTCCTGGAAAAAAAAAGATTTTTTTTTCAGGTTTCCCAGCAGAGAAGATGCACTGTCCTCTAAGGATACCTCCTGCAAGTGCTGCAGTTTTACCTCTAGGCCTGTTTGCCTTTCCCAGTTGGTCTTGCTCTCATTGTGGGGCTCTCGATACTCCTTACTGGGGTTCAGTAGGCAAACTGAGCTGCACTCACCACAGAAATTGCAAGCTTTTCACAGTGGTGCTCTTCCTAAACTGGTACTAAAAGTTTTTTTTTTTAAAGTAAGATAAAATTCATTAGAAGTTGCATACATATTTTAATAGTGGAGATTATTGACTTTAAATAAATTATAATAGAATGTTGAATTCTCCTTTGATGTGAACAAGGGTAAACAGATTATAAAGTTTATTTTGAGGGCAGGTGTTTGCATAATAGTGAGGAAATTAAACTATGTGGCTTATTGAACAGCACTAATCATCAGCTCTAAACAGTTCAGTTCTTTCTGGATTTTTTCGAGGAATTTGCAGTAGACATGAGAAGACTATGTACGTATGTGTTCTAGCAAAATGACAGGTATTTGCCTGCAAATACTTAATTCATGATTTTATTGTGCAAGTGTGGAAACTATTTCAGCTTGTATGTACTTATAATGTAAGGCTGTTTTGTTCCTTGAACTCAAATAGGGACTGGGTGTTTCCGGGATAGATGGGGAATCATAAAATGCCAGCTGTTACCCTTTGATACTGGGCTGCTTCTCGTGCCCCTCGGGCTCGGTGTGAAGGGGCTGCAGCGGGGGTGGCGGTGCCTGACGCGCTGCTCGCTCTCGTGCAGATCTGGTCACGGAGCTGTACCCGCGCAAGCCGCACGCCGTGGAGCAGAAGGTGCTCGTCGTCCTGTGGCACCTGCTGGGCAGCACGGCCAACAGCGGCTCCCTGTGCGGCGCCGGCGGCAACATCCGCACGGCCACGGCCAAGCTGTCCAAGGCGCTCTTCGCGCAGATGGGCCCCAGCCTGCTCGTGCACGCCGCCGCCCAGCCGCCGCACATCCAGAGGAGCCTGGAGGAGTTTCTGGAGATCATAACCTAGGGGAGCGACCCGCGCGCGGGCAGAGCCGGGGGCCTGCACGCCGCAGAGCCGCCGCGCCGCCGGCCCCGCGCCGAGGGCACACCGAGCTGGCCCCGCTCGCCCAGCCTCGCCGCGGGCGGGACCTTCCTATTGAATGATACACAGGGGGGTTGTTTTTAATCGCATAATCACGTTTTGACACGTTGCGACACTACGCCTTTTGCCTGTTACATGGAAGAAAAATGCTGCAGAGGATGGTGAGGAGCGGGGATTTGCGGGAAAACGTTTATTTTTGTGTTCTAACCCGCCTCTCCCGCCCCAGGGCGGCATTAGCTCGCTGCGCTGCCTGCTCGCCTGGGGCTGCCGCCCTCCGCAGTGTGCTGGGCTGTTGAGGGGTCGGCCCGCCCTGCGGCCGGGCCCCCCCCGCCGGTACTGTACACGTTTTGCAGAGGAACCGTTGGGAATAAACAGATTTATTTCTGTAGTGCGCGCCCGCCGCCTCCTGCCTTTCCCGCCGCCTC
>VZSV01000060.1:3675411-3687445 GCA_013398735.1 Nothocercus julius | reverse complement strand
TCTGAATCCTCCAGAAAGGGTGAACATCTGGCATATCTCAGAATCATTTTTAGGACGTGAATTACCACATGTTTAAGTGCAGCTGCTTTAGCTTTCTCTAAGGTTTAAAGCTTTAAATATCAGGACTGTTCTTTTACATAAGCCACTTCTGCCTATTTTTTTTTTATAGCGGTTGCAAAGGTTATCTGTAAAGGATAATAATGATTTTTAGTGGTGCAGATCTGTACCCTGTACTGGCAAAGGTATAGTCTTACTGCTTTGGTATTTAGCTTTTAACTTACAAAGAGTGTTTATTAATGAAATTAATACTGAAGAAACATCCCCAGCCTTCATTAACAAAACAGGCTTTTGACACTTTTAAAATTATTATTATTTTTGGAATAAGCTAAGATGTGAGGAAGAACTGATCACTGATGAGATGAAGTGTACACCTTGCACAACATCTTCTTTTCTGTAAGACAAAAGAAGTACCCTGTGCAGTCAGATCATGTTTGTATGATGTCAGTATGCCAGTATGACTAAAATAGCATCAGCCATTTGTAAGCAGATGAGCTTTTACTTTACATGCTTAAGAAGTGTTTACCTTATGAAAAGGGAAGAAATTGTGTTAATGAGATTGCCAGGCAGTGTAAAAAATGTGTATTCAAAATGTAGACTTTGCAAAACAGACACCTGCAAAGTAGAACTTGTACAGCATGTGTTGACCATGCAGAGCTTTTTACACTGTTCCGAGGTTTTTTGACTTGAACTGTTACAAAAACACGAGCTGTTGTCTCAATTTTCAAATCCTCTGAAACTAAAGTATAGGATTGGTATTCTTCATAAGGTGAAAAACGTTTCTGTCTAGATTTTTTTTTCTCACTTTCTTTGAGGCTGTTATTTCTATGTATTTGTTAAATTAAAAGCAAGAACTTCTGTTTATTCTTTTCTCAGGCTTTTGGTTGGAATGAATTACAGAGGTATGAACTGGGGGAGATTTGGGAAGGGGACCTGGTGTTACTGTTTTGTCTTGCTTTTTTAAAGTAAAAAACTACTTGCTGTCTTCTCCAAGGAAAACCTAAGAATAATAGGAGAGGAATGCACTTCTGTGCATTTAAGGATAATAGTCTTATATAAGCAACTGAACTGGATTTTTTTTCTGAAATATAGTTACAGTTAAGTTATATTTTAGATATATTTTATGATAAACCTAATTATTACATTAGTGCTGTAAGATATCTGCTGTAATATGGTGCTACAGATATGATACAGATGCACTCCAAGCTTAGTTTGTGGTATAAAACTGTGGGGCTGTAAGAAGTAGGCAAAACGTTCTGCATAGTTTGAAGTTCCTAATCTGCAAGCCCGCCAGTGCTGGCGAGACCTGCTCCCAAGCAGCTTTTATTTGAACGGTAGTGGTTAGGTGAGAAGCCACCTTTGTTTGCTAGTCTGGTGCTGCCGTGAATCTACAGGGTCTCTGAAAGAACAGAATTCAAATGAAGAGGAAGAGTTATCTAAGTTGTAGAAAACTCAGAAGTGAATTTTGAATACTATTTGATATTTCTGTCAAGAGTCACAGCTGTGTTACACTTGCAAGCTGGCGCTAGGGAGAGAAAACCCCTGCTGCTCATACAGTGCATATACTATAATACTTAAAAACACTAGTGATGGAGAAAGAACCCTATCGTTTGCAACAGGCAGAGTGTTAATTTCAGCCCTCTGGTTTTGTTCATGAGGCTAAATAATCTACTTAAAAGAGTTTAGTGAATTTTTACATGGGTAGCGTTGCAAGTAGAAGAGGGACTGGTAGACGTTATATTACCTGGGATTAGTTTAGCACCAGACTGTAGCTTGAATTTAGAGAAGGTTCAGCGTTGCATCCTTACACAAAGGCTTCAGGCGTTGAAGGCCAAGATGCGCTGGGACTGAGCTCTGTTTGGCAGCCAAATTGTGATAGACTAGGATTTATGGAGGCTAGCATAGGGCTGGGCAGCTGCTTTTGGCAGGAAGATCAAAATGAAGAGTGGGAGGAAGATGGAATCTGTCCTGAGGGGCAGGAGGAAGCATCTGTCTTATTTTGTATGGAAGCAGGTGACTACATGTAAGACTATACCTAAAATTTTTGTTTTGGGGCCCCCTGATGCTGACTGGATTGTGTTGACATAGTTGATGGGGGCTGATAATACTGCTGATAGGAATTCTTTTCTTTGTAAAGTTATTGTTTAAGCTGGTTCAGCTAGGTATTGAGGATGTGTTGTAGCATATGGGTCTACTTTTATACCTTGGTAGCTGTTAATGATAATTATTTTGAATTTTCACAATGGTATGTGTGTGTTAAAATTTATGGATGCTATGAGCACGGCTGTGAGGATTTATGGATGCTATGAGCACGGCTGTGAGGATTTATGGATGCTATGAGCTGTGAAGGAGGCTCATGAGTTAAGCAGATCTAATTGCTGAAAGTTTGTGATGAAATAAATAGATGCATGAGGCTTTCGGGAGTTTCTTGGATGGTTTAAATTGTGCTCAAGGATTAACCTTGTTTGTTTAATCTAATCTTGGAATAATCTGTTTAGACTCATCTATTTAGTAAAATGTTTGGTTGTTCAGATATAACCTGTATTTTTCTGAAAGTTTTAGGCTTTTCTGAACTTTTTACAATCTTAAAATAATACAAAGATGAATATGGATTCATTTGCTGTTAATGCAGCAATATTGGTTGCACCTGATGATCTAGAGCTGTTTGCTTGTAGATGGACCTATCTGCTGTCTGCACACATCAGAGACAATGGGCAGCTTTTTGTTTTAAGTGATGTTTATGTAGGAATAGGAGCTTCCCCCTCCCCATTTAGGCAGGAGTATTTATCGTACTTTAAGGCCTTTTTCTGTCGGTACTGTAGTTGAATTAGCATCTCTGCCGGCTCATAATTTTAAAACTTAGGGCTGAGTTCTTGAATATTGAATCTTTTTTTTTTTTTTTTTCCTTTCCTCTCCAACAGGATATAGTACTACAAAACAGCTTTAACCTCAGCTATGCAGAACTCAGATAGTACAGAGGAGGAGAAGACTGTGACTAATGACAATGCAAACAATGCAGACAGCACAAACAACGCAGTCAACGCAAACAACGCAGACAGTACAGACAATGTAGACAACGCAGACAACACAAACAATGCAGACAGTACGTTAAATACAGACAATGCAAACAATACAGACAATGCGGACAATGCAGATAATGGCGCTGAGACCACAACAGAAGAGCAGAATATGGACTTCACTACAGAAATTATGAGCGTGACAGAGATGGAACAATCACCTGATAGTTCCATTGACTTGAATGAAGAGAACGCACAGGAGGGTGATATTGAAGGTTTACAGACAGCAGATTTTGAGTCTTGCTTCCCTCCAGATTATGACAAGTTCTGGAAAGTAGTAGAGGACAATCCCCAGGATTTCACAGGATGGGTATATCTGCTACAGTATGTAGAGCAAGAGGTTAGTATATGCCTCCTTTTACCCTCAGCCTTCCAGACATAAACAGTTCAAACTAAACAGTCGTGGGTATTCCAGTAATAAATCTCCAACTTTAGATCTGGTGTTCGTAGATACCATTTTCAGACAGCAGCACTTAACAGTGCTTAATGGACAGCACACATCAGAAGAGATCACCAAATAAAAGCAATATTTAAGACAAGGTCAAAACAGTATTTGTTTTGAAAGCATTGATACTGGAGAGCTTTTGTCTCTTACAAAAAAAAAAATGTTCCCGTTTGTAAAAGCAAGCCTTTGCCATTGGGCTTTGTACTTAGATTATAACCCCTCTAGAAAAAATACAGTTAATACTTGCCTGTTGTTAGTGGTGATGTTTTGCACTTCAAGTTTTTGGGTAGTAAATAATCAGTAATAACACAGCTGTAGAAATCTCACTGGCTTTTAAAAAGTTAGTTGTTTTTACAAGTTAAGAATATTTGTGTTTTTCCATGACCTACATAGAATTATACAGATGCTGATATTTACTGCTGTTACTGAAACTATGAACTGACCACTGGATTCCTTTAAATGGTTTTAAAGAAATGCTGAAGGCTGGCGTATGATGGCCTGCAAGTTGGAGTCTGGTTGTTCAGCCAACTAGTTCAGCTTCTCAAGATTCTTACTTATTTGTACGTGGGCATGTTCAAAGTTAAACAGAAATTGTTAGGTGTGTTTGATGTTGTATTATCATTTTAGCTTTTGAATAAGAGTAGGCCTGGTCTGCATGACTTGCCCTTTTGTTAGTGTCATTTGCATGAAAGCAAACAAAAATCAAGTGACTTTTCACAGGAGATGTAACTAAGCTGTGCAACTCCTTGCTGCAGAATATGTCAGTACAGAAGTTTACATGGGTTCTCAACAAACTGCAGGACAAATTAATGGGGAAAAAAAAAAAGTGAAAGGCTATAATGTAAAATACTTATTCTGTCTGGGGAAATTCCTGAGCAGCAAATATTCTGGCTAGGAAAGTGTTCTGAGGAAGCTTTGCTGTGTTTTTGTCCCCTCTTATTCTTCCCTTAGCCCTCTGTTTGTTGTTCTTTGGGACACTTTACTGGGAAAGATGGACCTTGGGTCTGATTGCACATTGTTCTCTGAGAAGAAAGCTGTCTCTCTCTAGTTCTGTTCTTTAAACTGCTCGTTGAAATGCTTCATTAGTTTTTATTGTTTATTTCCCACAGAACCATATACCAGCTGCCAGGAAAGCATTTGACAAGTTTTTCACTCATTATCCATATTGTTATGGTTACTGGAAAAAGTATGCAGACCTTGAAAAGCGACATGACAACTTTAAACAATCTGATGAGGTATGTAGGTAGCTGGATGTAGCTACTGCCAGTGGTCCTGTTAGCCAAATAATGACTAACCTACTGCAAGTCATTTGGCTGCCAGACCCTACCGTATATGGTCAGATTTATAGGGATTTTGTTTGCACTTGTCACTTCTGTGGCATTTGTAGCTAATGTTTTCTCTCTTTGTTGGCAGGTGCGTTAAACCTCTACAGTTTGTCAAGCTTTGCAGTGCAAGCCTCTGTATTACACTGCAGCTTAACAAGTAGGGCAGGGCTTTTCTGTCACTTACATTTATTACTCATTTTCAAAACGATATAGTTGGTTTGCTGGTCACAATTGCTACATCTTATTGCATTTTTGGTCAGACGCTGTCAATGATGCTCTAATGGGTCTGTGCCCTATGGTCTGTACCCCAAAGCCTGCCCACACAACCTGGTCAGAATGCAGGGACCGCTGCGCTTTGAAGATCAAGACTCCGCACGTGGAGATCAGAACATTGCCATGTTCTATCCAACCTCCACCCAAATGGTAATGGTAGATTATTTAAACAAAATTCCAGTAATTAGTATTTCTAAGGTTCACCGGATAACACAGTGTTGCCTCTCTATTAGGACACCATTAAGTACTTGAAGTACAGTTCATGTTCTCTTCATAGGTTTATCGCAGAGGGCTTCAGGCAATTCCTCTTAGTGTTGATCTTTGGATACACTATCTAAACTTCTTAAAAGAGACCTTGGACTCTGATGATCCTGAAACTGCCAGTGCTCTAAGAGGGTAAGTTGAAAGCCAACTAAATGATACAGGGAACACATAAAATTATATAGAAGCTGAGTCAGATGAATAGGTATAAGCTAAAGGGCAGTCTGATAGCAGCCTGCAGTTACTTCAGGAACTTTTACAAGCTCAGTAGGTGTAGGTGGCATAATGTATATAAGGATCACAAATTGTGGATTGGAAGGCTGAAACTAAATATCAGGACATACTTTGTTAAGCTCTAGGATGGTAAGCACTGGAACAGGTTACTCGGGGAAGTCTGGGAATTCCCTTTCTTGGAGGTTTTTAAGGTATGGCCAGAGCATGTCTGACCTAACCTGTTGCTGGTGGTGGTCCTGCTTTGAATAAGGGGTTGGACTGAAGTTTAATCCAAAACTCTACTTGAACTAAATCAAAGCAGCTTTTAGCTGCCTGATTGATGCTTTTTATTTATTTTCCTGATAAGCAACTAAAGCAGTTATTTGAAAAGCTTCTCACTGTAATTTTTCAGCCTTAAGGGTTCTCTCTTTTGATAGTGTCTTGCATTTCTGCATGTGGCTTTTTGTGTTATCTTTACTCACTTTGTTGTGATAGTGCTGGGCAGGAGGGAACAGAGCAGAGTTGAATTTTAGAAGTTTTGTTCTAGGTCTTTAGAAAATAATTTGAGGGATTTAAATAATGAATTTAAGCGCGCTGCCTCATTGAAGAAGCAACTGTGAAATTACTTCCCCTTTCAGAACCTACGAACATGCAGTCTTAGCAGCTGGGACAGATTTCCGTTCCGACAGACTGTGGGAGATGTATATAAACTGGGAAAACGAACAGGGGAACCTAAAAGAAGTGACATCCATATATGATCGTATCCTTGGAATTCCAACACAGCTCTACAGTCATCACTTCCAGAGGTAAAGAGGAAACAGATTTAGTTTTAGTAATTTCTTAAGCATACTTTAACCTGTTTATCTAGAATGTAGAAATGAACCCTCAGAATAGTAACTTGAAATATCTACTCAAGAGATATGTCCGCACCACTCAAGTTCATCATTCTTGAATTTCTTTTTGAAACGTGAAGGTTATGAGGATCTGACAAACAGTACAATTGTGTTTTGTGCTTGTATTGTCAGAAGTCACATCTTCAATATCGTTCTAGACTAATACAAAACTCTGCTAGGATTTGTCACAGTGCTCTGGTTATCCAGAGTAATTACTAAAATATAAACTAATATTTATTTGTTTATAACTCTTTTTAGGTTTAAAGAACACGTACAGAACAACTTACCCCGAGACCTTCTGTCTTCTGAGCAGTTTGTTCAGCTTCGCAAAGAACTGGCATCTGCAAATGGCCATACCGGAGGAGATGGAGATGTACCGCCTGCAGGTGATGTGCCCTCTGGGACTGAAGATATAACTGACCCTGCTAAGGTATATATGTAGCAGATTTTTCTTAGCGCTTCTTGCCTTTTTATCCTGCTCAAAGAAGACTTTAATTACAGAAAGTGTAGTGTATTTCTAGATGAGATGTTTCTGTAGTTCTCTTGTGTATCAGTGATTGCCCTTTGGCTCATGCAATTACTGCTTGTGTGTATAGAACATCCCTTTCCAGCATTTCATAGGTATCAAAGAAATGGAGTTCAAATATGAAAACTTTTGGAATGTATTTTAACTATTCTAGACTAAAAGATTAACAGCTGTAGTCTAAAAAAGTCTTGTCATCGGTAGTGGTATGGGTAGGTTCATAACTGAAAACATACATATACTGAAGTCAAGCTTGACTTGGATCCAAATTCATCTTCAATCTAATCAGCTTTAAGACATTTTCACTTAGAAACCTTTTCAGTGGCATTGCACTAAAAGAAAAGGCACCATCAGGGCACTATCCCTCACTCCTTAGTGTTCTGGATAGCATTCAACATCTGTGCTATCTTTGCTTTTTTAAATATATGCATATTACTGTCATCATACAGTGCATTTACAAAGCTGATAAATTACCTATATTACATTTTCTTTAAAAATTACCTCTTAGCTAATCACTGAAATTGAAAACATGAGGCACAGAATCATTGAGATTCATCAAGAGATGTTCAATCACAACGAGCATGAAGTCAGCAAAAGGTGGACGTTTGAAGAAGGGGTAAGTTTGTGTATTTTAATGCAAGGCAGCATGCACTGGAGTCTTGAACAGAACTGTCTTGAACTAAGAATTCTGAGCTAAACAGAATTAAACAGCTTAACAGTTAAAACTTTCCAGTCTCACGGGGCTTTGAACAAGGATCTAGTTCCACGCTTCTGCCCTTTTCCTTGTGGAAAGGTAACCTGTGAGGTGAGTTCTCTCATCTGAGGATCTAAAAGCCTTTAAGCAGTAGTTAGAGGCAAGGTAATGTAACAATACATTTGTTAAGCAACTTTTAAATATATATGCTTAAAGGATGGTATACGACGATACTGCTTCATGTATCTGAGGTAGTACTGATTCGGTAATGAAAGGAAGGCAATGCTGATCCAAAAGGTAAGCCTGCCCTTAATGAAGAATGCAAAGAGATTCATATGCATGTGAATATTGTTGTATTAGACTCTTGCATCCAAAATCAGTTAGCGTTTGCATTTTCCATAAGCAGCACACTCCTACCTATAATGTAAAAATTGATTTATTATATCATCAAGACAAAAAACATTTTTCTGTATAAAATTAAACTCAGTTACTGTTGAAACAGCAGCTTGATTCTTTTAAAATTCTCAGCTGAAGCCTAAATGCAATACAGGGGATCACAACTTCATTATGTTTCTTACTACGCTTTGTTAGAGTAGGCCTGGTGCCTTATAAGCCATAGGAACTCAACAACTTAGACATGGCCAGCATATCATAGACTAGTACGTAGTTTAACTCATAAAAATTACCTTTTCTTGATATATAACAGCCTAAAGAGCTGTTACCAGTTCTAGACATTGCAAGGGCACTCTTGCCCTGGATGTCTAGCCTAGAAGGAAATAAAGCATACAAAGTATGAATGATGGGGGCTCAGATATGATCTGTAGTGCAAAATGTTTATGTGAGTAAAGCCATTAAGGCAACCCTTAGGCTTACGCGTCTTTAGTGGGGTAATGATACAACTGTGAACATGTAGCAGAAAATGTATCAGAAACAGGGTATCCAGTATTGCTAGTCGCCAGAAACGGTACCTGCTCTACCAAGAGTTACGGCCGCTCAGTAGACGCCAGCATGTTGGATATCTAAGGAGAATGGAATATAAAGTTAAACCTGTCTTTATAATGGACTAAAAGTAAGTAGCTATCTGGCAGATGTCAGACGTAAGTAATGGTGGCCACTTGGACCTGCTTTATTTCTACTTTAACAGCAACAGGGTACCTGTGAAATTACCAAAATGGAGGGGGAAATAGTGGATTCCATAACAGAATTCACTGAGGAGCACAAAGGGGATGATGGGTTTTGAATTTCAAGCAGCCATGAATCATTGCCTCTTACCCCATAGTAGTTGTTATATGTTCTTTTGATGCTTATGCTGATGCTTCTGACATGGGATTGCAGTACAACAACAAGAAAAAATCAGATAAATTAGAGAGAAAAAACAGCGAGAGCGCCATGGAGGGATTCTTTACTCCATTTAGTTCAGAGCAGATTTTTACAATTTCTTTTCTGACCTTTATCCCTTCCAACTCCTTTTGTCATCAACATTGAAAATGCAATCTTGCCAACTATTGAATAATCAACTTAATGTAAACATTTATGATGAAGTTCAATTAAATGCTCTGTCTTTCCTTCCCATCATTCTCAACACAATTTTAAACTTAATTTGGAGGATGTGTGTTAGTACAACAGTAAGTACTTTAGTTGGCTGTGTGTATGTATGTGGACAATATTGACTGTTGTTTACAAATTCTTTGTTGTCATGTTGCAACTGCAGATTTGCAAGGGAAAAACTGTTTGCTTGATTTCTTAAGTTTTGTAAATACTTCTACTCAAAACTTTTCTACAGAAACTAGCTTAAAATGTAATTGGCAGTAACATTTCTTGAGCAATAGTTGGATGACCCAGTTTGGCCTGTTTGAATAGATAATCAAGTGTTTTTTCTGAAGTACAGTCTGAAAAATGGTGTACCTTGCGTGGTGTGTGGTTAATTTTAGTTATTTAATCCAGTTTGGTTTTATGCTTGCTAGTCACGTATTGCCATACTGTGACTCTTGCAGATAAAGAGGCCTTACTTCCATGTAAAACCTCTGGAGAAAGCTCAGCTGAAAAACTGGAAAGAATACTTAGAATTTGAGATAGAAAATGGAACTCATGAACGAGTTGTGGTCCTCTTTGAAAGATGTGTTATTTCATGTGCCCTCTATGAGGACTTCTGGATTAAGGTAAGGGAGGTAGTTTACCAATGGCCTTGTAGTGATTGTATACATTGATCTAGTGACTAACCTTTTGTACTCTTGTTGAATGTTGTTCATATATAACTATATCTGTTGCATTAGGAGATGGTCTGCTTGCAACCAGATTTGACTGCTGCATATGCCAACTTCGTTGCCTCTCTACGTCCTTCCTTACAGAAACTAGTCTAGTGGTTCAATAAAGGTGCTGAATGGGTTTAAACAAAAGAATTTTATCATTCAGTCGTGTATTAAAGACCAAAGATAAGCTGTAAAATTATATAATCTCTGCTCTGTTTTCAACTGTAGTATGCCAAATACATGGAGAATCATAGTATTGAAGGAGTGAGGCATGTCTACAGCAGGGCTTGCACGATACATCTTCCTAAGAAACCAATGGTTCACATGCTGTGGGCTGCCTTTGAGGAACAGCAGGGTAAGAGCAAAGATGTTTTCTCCTGGGAGGGATTCTGCTTTAAATTCACTGTTGGATGTGTCATGTTTTACAGCATCTTCACTGGTATTTTAGGCAACATCAACGAGGCCAGAAGAATCTTGAAAACATTTGAAGAGTCTATTCTAGGACTAGCAATGGTTCGCTTGCGAAGAGTAAGCTTAGAACGCAGACATGGAAACATGGAAGAAGCAGAACATCTTCTTCAAGATGCTATTAGGAGTGCCAGATCAATTAGCGAAGCGTCGTTTTATGCCATCAAATTAGCTCGACATCTCTTCAAAGTACAGAAAAATCTCCCAAAAGCAAGAGAAGTGCTGTCAGAAGCCATAGAACATGACCCTGTACGTGCTGCCTTATTGCTGTATGAAAGCAGACTAGTATTTCTCCTTTATCTGAATTGTGTTTTGAAAAATGGCAACAATGATGACAGATATCCTACCTGCATGTAATGTGTCATTACCTCATGGAGACACTAGTCCCTCTAAACTGATGTTGCCATGTTTGCAGCTCACAGGCCTGCAAGTTTACATCTCCTAGATCTTTTCTCATCAGAGGCACAGGGTGCTTCCTACTATATTTTTTCCCTTTAGAAACTCAAACAACATAGGAGTGCTTAGATTTCAAGACAAACAAAATGAATAGGCTAAGGAATACTTTTGAATCATTTTGTATAGCCAGAAGAAATATTTGTCTCTCCAGCCTTTACTACTTAGATTTTTGTAATGTAAGATTGCTTTGCATTTATTTATGAAACAAATAGGGTCAAAAATGACCAATACAACAAGATCATTGTGTTCTCTTCTGTAGCATATATTTATGATGCAGAAATTTTGGTGTATAGCTTTACTTAGTGTTAAACACATAACATGACAGATGTACTACTTGCTATATAATTAGTCATTTGTTTTGTTCTGTTTTCCTTCCCCTTCAGGAAAATACAAAACTTTATCTCAACTTGCTTGAAATGGAGTACAATGGAGATCTCAAGCAAAATGAAGAAAACATCTTGAGCTGTTTTGATAAAGCTGTCCATGGAGCCTTGTCTATAAAAATGAGGATTACATTTTCTCAGCGAAAAGTAGAATTTCTTGAAGATTTTGGATCTGATGTAAACCAGTAAGTTTTGATATATGTGATGGTCATATTAGTGTCAGCAAAAGGTATGCTTATAAAAGTGATTTGAGAGAGGCTGGACTTTTTTTGTTGTGCTGTAAATTCTGAGTTGACAGACAGACATGCCAGAACCACATCCCACTTAAAATCTTAAAAAAAATCTTAAAATCTTAAAAAGATTTTTTTTTTTTTTCCCCCAGAAAATGAATCGCTTTTTCTCTGAAATACTTAGCACTGTAGATAAAAATTGTCTTGCTAAGTATTATAAAAGAGGGTGCTTCTAGGAGAGGATGTGTTTTGTGATACTCACACAAACTCACTCTGACTTTGCTAATTTTCTAAAGATAAGAAAAAAAGTACTCTTGGGCATGAAGATCACATACTACTTAATTAAAAACCAGACATGCTCATGAGTAGTCAGGAGTCAGCCAGGTGCTCAGGAGTAGTCAGCATGGATTTACCAAGGGGAAATCATGCTTGACTAACCTGATCACCGTCTATGACTGAATGACCAGCTGGATGGATGAGGGGAGAG
>VZSV01000060.1:3648235-3660834 GCA_013398735.1 Nothocercus julius | reverse complement strand
TGGAGTTTTTAAATCAGCCATTTTCAAAGGGGTAACTTTACACTGCTGGGCTAGAGAAGTCTGGTTTTCTAGATTTCAGGTGTTTCTAGATACAGACCTAGTTTTGCATTCCTATAGATGCATCAATGCCTGTATTGATTTCGAGGATATAGTTTGAGGTTTTCTGCTTTTACATTAAAGCTGAGGCTAGCATGTAGGCTTGACTAACCTGGTGTAACTGTGAAGCACAGACAAACCTTTAACTTCTACTGTGGCCTCAGTGGTTTCTATTTCCTTTCTTTGATCTGACATTTGCATTTGACTGCTACCTTAATTGGAACGTGACACCTCTCTGGTGCACGCGGTAATAACAGAGAGGTCTGTGCAGGAAGGGGTCGCTCAGGCTTTTCCAGCCTTCTGTGTTCAAACTACATGGGCAAACCACACTCTGATCCTGAACATTTTGGCCCTTTCGGAAGTGGCTTCTATACTCGCTTCTTGGAGGTGATGCTCTAGCTGTGCTGTTGACCGTGCCCTTAGAGTCATCCCTTACGGTGCCAGTGTGCTCGGGCTTCGAGCGCTCCCCCTCGCAGTGTGGGAGTGCAGGCCGGGGAGCAGGAGCTGCTGCTGCCCTCCCTTCCCACCCGAGGGGCCTGGCGGGAGAGCTGCAGCACCGCGCAGCGCTGCGCCCTGCTGGATGCTGCTGCGCTGCAGGGCTGTGCTGCAGCCACTCCTAGCTCCGGGTGCTGAAGAAGTGCGTGAATGTTAAAAACAAAATCCAGGTGTACGCTCTGCACAATAGAATCATTAGCTTTAATTTTAACAAAGAGTAACAGTAAATGGGACAACATTTCAGTGAAAATGGAGGACAGTGTAAAACAGCACAATGCAGCAACGCTGGAAAAATTACAGTGATGTTTGTATCTGTGTACATAGAGTAAGCAAGGCCCTGAGTATCACAATAACTGGAATAAACTTTTTAGGCACTAATGCGCGTTTGAAAAATACACAGTATGCAGGAAATTATCTACTAAGGCTACTTCACTTAATTTTCCAAGATATGTCTGAATTGTATTTTATTATCTCCTTTTAATAGTGCAAATCAAGTACTTCAAATTATAAATGAAAATGCTTTGACTAATGGTTACAAAGAGCAATAGATGGATAATAGAAATACCTATTCCATTAACAGGATTTAGGTAAGCAGACTTGAGAATGTTTTCAAGCTCTCTAAAATAGTATTTTTGAATAATAATAATAATAATATTTCCATGACATTCATTGGTATAACTATTAAGTACGCTCTGTGTTGCAATGAAAAATTGCGCAATTCTTGGTGCCCTTCTTTGCAAGGGCCGTTTGCAGAAGTTGTTAGTGCTCCATAGCCATAAAGTGTATCTTCAAACTTGAGATGAGCTGGTTCTCGCTCAGCAGCATAAGCAGTCTAACGCAAGTCAAAATAAATACTATCTTGGAGTTCACAGTTTTACGTAAAACAACATTGAACACTTTGCCGTGGTTAGGATATCAGCACATTCAAATAAACAGCTCATCTTTATATCTTAGTAACAAGAATATTTCTATACCATACCCACAAGCAGCTGAATCACAGAAATATTCAGGTGAAGATTGCCTATGGAAAGAGATGTACTATATAGCAAACACATTTTTTTCAATAGTCTCCTATGTAAAATATATACAAATTGATGCTTTCTGGTGAGAAATTTTTTTCCTATGGAATTAGACATTTCTTGTACAAAAGCATCCATGTTTTTTCTATATTTTTTCTGTAACTGTCAAAAACAATCGATTTGCGAAAACTTATTTAATTTGCCATAGAATTTTGTCAAAGGTCAAAAATGTATGTTTTATTTTCCTTTATATAAAAATATTTTCTTTGGACCAAAAGAAAACCTATTATTTAATGCATCCCTGTATCTCCAATTTAACTCAATTGAAAACTCTTATTATTTCCCATTATTTTCTTAGCTTTTATTTTAATACTGGCTGGTGTTACTAATAAAATGAAGAAATGTTAAAAAATAAATAAAAATCAAAGCTGAAATAATGACTCTAGTTGATCAGTAACTTCAGGGGAAGTCAGGCAGGAAACCATAGAAGGTAGTGAAAAGGAAGGCCAAGTACTTTTTCCTGACTGTAGCTCTAGGTCTTTTAACAAATAGAGAGGAATGAAAGGTGTAAGGTGGGTATCTTCACTGTCTCACCCTGTTACGTAAGAGACACCTTGATGTGCATTTACATTGTCACTTCATGAAAAGAAGTAGCTCCTAGTTGTGGCTGCAACTGACATGAGCACTTGTGTTGCCCCCCAGCAAACGGAGTAACCACCTGCAAGGCAGAGCAGATAGCTTTGGGGGCAAGAAAACAGCCAACAGCCAACAACTGTCTTTAGGGATTCTTCTCCCCTTCCCCTCCGGTGAGATCGCTTACAAAATCCGGTTCACTTTTGGCAATGCAAATATTTGTTGAACCAGCGCAAGGTGTCTGAAGAGCTGGAGAAATGAGAATTTCAGAAGGAGGAAGTGAGGAAAACTTTTTTTTTTTTTTTCCACAAACCTTGGAGGGCAGGAACCACTAGAGGGCACCTTGATCATGCTTAAGTGTGATCGCCAGCTTCCAGCCTGTGTTTCTCTGGTTGAGCTTCGCAGCAAGAGGTTTTAGTTTGCAGAATAAGGTGGGCTTTGTGCAGAAAGCCTTCTGGAGCTAGAAGGCTTAAAGTCCTTGATCTGTACTTTTTTTTCCAGAAGTACTATATAAACCCCTTTTGCCAATTAATAGGACTGTGAACTAGCAGACACTGGTTCTGGTTGTTGTGTGTGTGTGTTTTTTTTGTTTGTTTGTTTTAAACAAAGGACACAAAAGCTCTGAAATCTTGCAATTGATAAATAATGCTCATGATAAAATTCTTGAAACTTTATAGACTAATTTAATTGTATTAAATAATGTGATTAAATTTTACTGTCAGATCTTTAAGTGGAGAGGTTAAGAGGGGATTTCTAAGAACAAAATTATTTAATAATCTGTGTTTAAAATTCCTTAGGTGTTCTTTAATTGTAATATGTAGTCAAACTTGCATAGTGCTTTCACGCTTTTGATGCATCTAGAATTATACAAGCTTTTCTTTGAGTAACAGTGTGCTATGCTACCATTTTTCTGACTTGAAGATTTACTGTATGTCACATGGATGATAGGTAAGGGAAGCAAGTTTCAACACTGAAAATTAGATGTTAGAAAAATGATTCTCACAGTGAGAGCGGACAAATACTGGAATGTGGCCTGGAGGGGTCTGGGAATCCCCCTCCTCGAGGATGTTCAAAATGTGACGGGATGAGGTCCGAGCCGCCCACTCTGCCATTCAGGCTGGCCTTTCTTCAGCAGAGCTTTGGGCCTGATGAAGGCTAGAGGTTACTGCTAACCTACCATCTGTGACTTCAGGAAATACTTGTCCTACTCATAACTTTAATTATGTAGCACTGCTAGGAAAAAAAGTTGAGCATAAACAGTAGCTGACAGATTGCTTCAGTTGCTGCAGATTAATGTGCAGCAAAGCTGTGTTGTCAGACCACAGTATGCAGAAGGCTGAACAGCTGAGCATGGTGCTTTGTGGATGCCACATACAGTCATGAGGTTGCTGTGAGTGGGTTGTTAAGCTATAGCTTAACTTTGCCTATCACAAGTTTAATGAGCATTAGGGCTGCTTTGACTTCCTGGTCTCTTCTCATGGTTAAAAAAGATACTTTGGTTAAATGCTTTTTGAGGTAAGCGTTAAGAATCTGTGCTCCACGGGTGATATTATCAAAACTAGTCAGCACTGGCCTAGTTTTGCTCCTTGGTTTAATCACAGTGGCCTAAATCTGGCAATTTTCTTCAAAAAAAACAAAGGCCTGAAAGTTCTTTTTCTGAATCATAGTCTATACGGGGGGTGGTTTTAGTGTGATTCCCATGTAAATCCCCTACTGTGACTATCCTTTTTGCAGCTGCCGCAGCACTGTCTGCCTCAGGACATAGCTCGGGGATCTCCCACAGGACAGTCCCAAGTAACAAGCAGTTTGGGGATGCTAATAAGTGGGTAATTTTATCTCCTTACCTTGTTTAAGATAGTTAACCTTATTCTTTTAAGGTGTTAAAAATCTCCATAGCAATTATTTAAAAAAATGTAAAATTTGACTTAGGAAATAGTGTATGTTTCAGGTGTTACTTCTATACACTTATTAACTTGTTCTGATTGTCTTACTAAAAGCCACTTTTTTTTGAGTGTTTGCACTCTAGTCTCATACGATTCACTTGTAATATTCTGTCATGAAGTCAGAACCAAATCTTGTACTTGAAAGGCATCAGGAAAGGGAGACTATGGTCTTTGCAGGAACCATATTTCATTAATCCGATTAGCAGCAGCTGGGTTTGTATATCCTGCAATGATGAATGTATCCTGCAAACATAGCTCCGGACTCTCCAGAATTTCTGCCAGCAGGTTTATTTCCCTCATTATGGACTCCTCATTGGTGATTCCTCTGAAGCTCCTGTAACAACCAACTTCATATCAATTCTAGTTAAAATCCACATTTCTTAGAGCCTCAAAGCTCCTCCTCCTCTTATTTAGTCATAACTCACAAACTATACTACCTCTGTTTTACCACAGCTAGCACTGAAAATGCTGAATTAATATGAAAATGTTATGTCAGGCACTCTGTTCACCGCTTCCCGGAACACTCTGTTTTGAGTTGTTGCATCTCACATTTACAGATGCGTTATTTCCTCAAGTGAACCGGTGACTGTTATTTCCTGAATGTCACAGTTTCATAAAGCAATCAGCTTTTAACAGTTGCGGAAAATCCTGTTACTGTTAGCTTTCAGGATTTGTAACACATCTAGGTGGAAAACTGCATTTTTCATAGTTACTACTAGAACAAAATGCAAATTCTCCTTACCTACTATACACAATAGTAGAAGGCCACTCTTCGATGACGATGTCGTTGTCAAAGGGCTGAGGCGGCTCCTCCTGTAGCGCTTCGGGCAGATAATACGCTACTGTCACTGACTGCATCACCTCCGACCGAGACTCGTTCATGTGGACTATGGTCACGATGGGAATTGTTATCCCCAGGTACAGGCCTGAGGAGACACACAGGACTGTTAGAAAATGCCAGAGGAGGGTTGTGCTCGGCTTCTGAGCAAATATGGAATAACAGAAAGGCTCTCATTGCTAAGTGGTATTCAGCAGAATGGTTCAGAAAATGTCTTTGTGTATTCCAAGCTGGAAGGAGCATTTTACTATGTCTTGTAGTATGCATGTCTGTTAAATATATATATATATATATATATAAAAGCTACATGTGCAAATCTGTGTGTGCACATCTGTCTGAAATGCAGTATTTGGGGAGCTCTCCCATGTGCAGGGCAGTTTCACTTGCTGATTCTTTCATCTTCTGAGGGCTGTGCTTGTAAACTGCAGTTATCTCAGTTATTTGAGTTACCCCTGCTAGAGAAGGAGGCGGGCTTGTGGCCTCACTTGACAGCTGTTGTTAAACACTGCCATACGTATGCAGTGCTGCAGTAAAAGGTTATGATTTTGACTGTACAAATTGTAGTGATGATTTAAAGTGAGAACTTCGCTTCTGTACGCAGAGCACAAACAAAACTGCACTGTTTTGGAGACAAAATGATTTTTAAGCCATGTTAAAAATATCAACAGAATGGGGAGAGTAGGAAGAGTATCTGATGGAGGAAAAAAGCTGAGATACTTCTAGCTTGAAATAAACATGAAGGTTCACTTGATAACATAAGTATCTTTACAGAACAAAGGACTGCAAAATATTGCAGTACCCTTTAATCCCCTGGAGAATGTCAGAAACAATAACTGATTTGAAAGCACGTGACTTTAGATTGGAAGGTAGTTACATGTTTTTGATGCAGATACAACCAAGAATATGGTGGATGTTCTTAAAGTATTTCACTTAAAACAGATTGTCCTTTGGGAAAATGTGCCATTCGCACACAAATTAAGTATTATGAGCTAAAAATCAGGGAGGCAAGGTGGTACAATCTCTTCTAGCATTAAACCCTGAACAAGTGCTTAGACTGGGCTTCTTAAATGCTGTTGTAAAAATTAAATTACTAAACTTCTATAGGAAAAAAAAGTTACTTATTGCTCAAAGTTTACAAAGATAGCCTGTTTTAGTTCCTAAGCAGTTGCCATGGTTGGAAAGCCTTTGGAAATCAGTTCAGATCACTTGCTCTTCTAATGCATATGCGGAAAGAGACTCACTTTGTTTTTAATTCAAGTGGAAGGGTTATAGTGCAGGAGAACATTAATATGGAGAAGGTGGTATATTTGGAAAAGGTTAATAAAAATATCCCCATAATTAAGAGCAGCTGGTGCATAAATACAATCGTATTTTAATTATAGTGTAAAATCATGGTAGACAATTACCTGAGGAGTTCTGCTCGCAAATGTACCTCATCAGCTTCATGAATCCCAGACA
Organism: Nothocercus julius; assembly: GCA_013398735.1. Lineage (NCBI taxonomy): Eukaryota > Metazoa > Chordata > Aves > Tinamiformes > Tinamidae > Nothocercus > Nothocercus julius. The sequence continues at coordinate 3,654,352 of VZSV01000060.1, read as the reverse complement.
TATGCTCTGTTCGTACTGTTTTTCTTTCATTTTTATACAAGCCCACTTGGCTTTTCCATACTGACGTTTTTCATAAAGCAGATCTCCAAGCTGCAAACGCAGTAGGATAATTTTGAATTTTAAGATAATGACTTTAAAAAACAAAACTTCATGCAGGATTTCAGTGCTTTGCTTATAACATACAGAAATCAGCTCCTCCAAATGTAGAGGATGGCAAGCAGGAGGAATGGTTTTAAGCTTGTGTCAGCTATAACTTATCTGTTTACTTACTATTTAGTTTACAGTATAGTGAGTTTTACAAGCACTTTATTTCAAGGTCCAAATTGGCATATAATATGTAGATATACAGAAACAATGCAAAATTTGTGTGTATGCATCTCGAATATGAAACAACTGCATCTTTTTTCAGTTGTCAGTGAAATGATCTTGAATGTGTTAGTCCTCCTTGTATAAATGAAGAAAGGATATGCTGCCAACCTTGGTCAAAAATATTATTCAGCAGACTATGTGGTTTTCATTGAAAAATAAGGAACTGTTGGCTTTTACACTTGCAGTATTAAATAATTAGTTAAAAATAACACTGCAAAACCTCATTTTTTTAATCACGATATTACTGAGAAAATATTTCCTAGCAGTTCCTATCTTTATCTTCATTATTCTGTGTCTTATTAGAGCAAAAAAAAAGATTAAGAGTCCCAAACGTTTTGTATAAAAGACCCAACTGAAATAGAGGTATTGGCAAATTTGAATTATATGGATTACTTGGTGTGACAGGAAACCTTCCTATCTGGTTAGTATTTGTCGTTTACTTAAGGCTGAATGTTTGGCACTCTGAGCTATAAACAGTTTGTAAGACATCAATTCCAGCTTTTTATTAGAGGATACGATGCCTTTGATAAGTGTACTTTGTGTAATGATGATCCAAGATACAAAAGAACAAATTTGATTTTGTATTGAGATGTTAATCTTACTCTTTGCTGAATGTTAATTAGCATGACTATATAATGAAGCAACTGTACTGATTTTATTGATGAAGATGAGCATTTTATGTGAAATGTCAAAATGAGTTTAATTTGTTAAATTAATTCTAAAATTATCCCAAATACTGTAATTCCTGCCCAACTTCTGACTTTCCTGCCACTTTTGCCTATCCATCTGTAATTGTAAAAATCCCAAATGGATAGAAATAATTTTATAGAGGAAGGTGGCTTTGAGAGCTAGGTGTGAGCACTGGCAGTGCTGTAAGCTCTCGATGGGAGCGCAGCCCTTACCTTTTCTTTACGCTGGATCACAGTGAAGGGGATGCTCTGTCTCTCCTGGGGGTTGTTATTTCTTGTCAGCTGCTGAATGGGCTCTGCCATGTCTGCAATGAAATTACAGGCTTTCAGTTTAACTAAAGCTGGAAATAAGAATGAAATGTGTTTCACTTTCTCAGTTACATCTTGGGGAATTTTGTGTTTAGAACAAATTTACTTTGTTTTCAGTATTAATAGGAATAGCTAACTACTGTGCTTGCAGTGTTGAATAGAGCAGATTTTATGCTTTCCTCATATTCCGACTGTAGAAGCATTTACTGAAGGCTTTTGGTGATGCCAAGTGTTAACCTCGAGGTGACAATTCCTGCGTCCAGTATTTTACCTGTGTGCTCAGGCCATGTTCAGTGCTGGTTGCTGGTCAGGCTGGCTGCGAGGTGCGAGGCCAGCAGCGAGGCTGCGGCCCCGGGCGCCTCCCCGTACCGCGCAGCTCCCTGCACGGCGCTGTGTGGCTGTGCTGGGCCAGTTGCCCTGCATGTGCAGCTCTGAATCATAATTCTCATATTATCTTCATCTTACGGTGGTTTAAAAAAGAAGTTAGAACAGATTTGTGTGGTAATACTGCTGCTTCTCTTTGCTGTAAGATAGTTTCATCTGTGTGCTGTGTCTGATTAGATATGAAGTACATTAGATGAAAGATTCTATTTCAACTTGAATGAGGCAGAAGACTAACTTACATAATGATCAATATCAAGATTGTAGCAAAATGGAAAAATAAATTACAAACACAGTAGTAGAGCAAAGCGAACTTCGTAATTATTTTTCTGTTTGCCAGACTCCATTACACCTGACTGAGAAAATACAAAGTGGTTCAGTGTTCCAAGCTCATCATCATTGTTGTCAGGTGCTAGTTGGGATTACATGGAATGTGCCAGCTGTACCTGCTGCTGGACACTTGGTGTTTCGCATGCTGCTTGTGTTTGCCCCTTCCTCCTGCTTGAACAAGGAGGGCATTGAGACGGTCTGAAGTCTGTGTGCTGACACTGCTGCTGGGGGATCACTTGGAGAAGGACACCAAATATTACTGCTTAATTTTGGTTTGGTTGAAGAACTCTTCAGCACCTGCATACCCGCTTACCACAACAGAGGTGTAACTGTAGTGTCCTTTGACTTTTTGAAAGATTCTCACATTTTGTAAGAAGTACAGTGCTCTTTGCTCTTGTTCTCCATTCCCAGATGCAGAGCCCCCAGCAGCATCCCTGCTCTGCGCTATGCAGCAAGGCAGGGAGCTAGTGTGTGCTCTGCCACTCGTGCTCGCTGCAGCTCGGGGCGTTCGCTCTGACGAGGCTGCGTGATTGCCACTGTGCTTGCCTTGCTCTCCACACTTGTGTGGCGGAAGGCCTTGGGGAAGCTGCAGGGTGAGGCTGAGCCACGACTTGGAGTGGAGAACCATTTCCTTGTCCTGGAAGCATGGCTCAGAGGCCACGCTTCCCATATGGGTGTCCAGCTTCCGTCTTAAATGTCCAGGACAAGGAACACACCTAAGTATAATGTGTGTTTTGCTTCATTGCATCGTTCAGTCCTAACACTTGTATCACGCATTTCTTAACTTGCATAATAGTTAGGGTTATACTGCTCAAAACAAACGAGTTGCTTGTGCTACATATCCTCTCAGTTGAAGCTTTTAACCTTAAATATTGCTGTGAAAAAGCATGAAATAAGTTGATAACAAGGCACAGCAGTGTAGCTAGTGAAGGCTGTGTTTAGCTGAACTTCAGCTTTGTAATTACAGCTGGTACTATAGATAGGTGTTGCGAAAGCAGCGAATCTTGACCAAGGTGTTTACGAGGTAAGGCACATTTGTGAGGCTTGCACAGTGGAGCGAGCCTGGGCAGCGTTTGGGTGGTGCAGGTCTGCGTGGGGGTGTGAGTGCCTCATCAGCCCGCTGCCACCAGGGGATGTGCCTGCTGGCACACTGTGGCATGAAGGCCCAAAATACTTGACCATTTGTTTCAGCCTTTAGGTTAAATGCTAGGCACTAAATCCTTGTCCGGAAAAGAACCGCTGAATGATGTATGGTGCGTCTGGAGGGAATGGCCAGGGAGCAGCTCGGAGAGGTGTCTACAAACACTGTCCTGCAAGCAGCCCTGGTGCTCGGCTCGACTGAGTGATAAGACTGCAGTGTGGGCTCACCCAGCAGTGGTGCCTCGGAGCCCTTCCCCACACATGTCCACGATGAGCAGATTCTGGGGCTTTCCAGCAGCCTCCTGCCCACGGCCGCTTGTGCAGCAGCCTCTGCATGGGAGGTGTTTGGGCTGAGGGAAAACACAGGCAATTCAAGACCCAAAGTTCCAGAATGCCTGCTCTCACAGCATCCTGCTTTGTGCCCTGAGCATCCTGGACAACGTTATGCTTCAGCAAGTGCCTGATTTTGATTTCTGAGCTTGTTTGTTAATATTGTATTGAAATTAGAGAAATTTAACTGCTTCTACTGGTAGTAGATAAGATGCAATGGATTTTTCATGCAAGAAAGATTATAACTTTATATCACCCTTTTGTTGAGAAGCTTGGCATAGTGCATGGAGTCAGTCTATAGGGTTAAGCAGCTGTTAACAGTGATAAATTGATAGGCCAGAAAATAATTGATAAGTTGGTGTCAAAATCTCATGTTGTGATTTTTGTAAGATTTGTAAGAAATGTTGTGGTTTCTTAGAAGTCTTGTGATGTTCCTGCTATTCTCAAAAGTGTTAACAAAAGCTAAAAAGCAAGTTTTTTGAAAGGTGCTGTCACCACAGCACAAGAGATGCCAAAGCCTGTGGGAATTGAAGTGCTCCTAAGTATCATCTGGCACCTGATCCCAGGAAATGGTCCAAGAAATAAGCAGACAGCTGGACCTTATACTCAGGCATGCAAACTAACCGTTGCTGCCTATAATAATCTCACTGTGAAGAGAGAGGGAGATGCTCCTAGAAGTCCCCTGTGCTAGTCCTTTCTTATTCTTTGTACTAAGGGCCCAAGCAGCCACACGTGTCCTGATGCACTCGCTGTTTCTGGTCTGTTTTTCTGAGGCCACTACAAGACTCTGAGCTGTTTTATTTCCCTTCTGTAAAGTGAAATACCTCACTCTTCCTGCTGTTTGGATTATGAACTCCATTTTAGCGTCTCTGTTAGTACAGACTGCAGAGCTAGTAAAAGAGTTACAAAGAAGATCAAAAACACCACTTTGGGTGTGTGGGTTTTTTTGTTTAAATATTTGCTTAGCACTACAAAGACATAGTAACTAAGAGCCTTACATAGTAACTAAAATGTGACCAAATACTATTTTGATACATTTTTCTGCATACCTTGCCTATTATATCTTAGCGAAGTGGGGCTTTGACAACTCTCTATTAGTGAATTGGATTTTTGTTGTGGGTGGAATCTCCTTCCCTTGTAGAGGGAATGCTCTTAGGAGCAAGCTGGGACCCTGTGCTGGGGGTCTCCTGCCCTCCTGCCTTCCCTGCAGCTACTGAGCCTCTGGTTTAATGCACTTGCTGCTGGAGCCCTGCTGTGCCACTGCTGGGCTGCATTAACACCAGGGATTACACATCTTCTTGTGCTTGTTGCTCAAAGGCACCTACAGTGGGGACCACGAGGACCTGTCAAACTCTGTTCATATATAATTTGGGGGGTTTTAAGACAGAAAAAAAAAAAAAAGTAATTGCTAATTAACTTCCTTTGTTAAAACGTTAGGAAGATGATGCTTCAGGCATGACTTGAAAAGGAGGGGCAAAATAAGGTTGTGCACTTTTGGGATATAGAAAGAGGCTTTTAATTCCTGTGTGTTTAATTTTGGTAATGTCTGATGCAGCCTAAGATTTTGCTGAAGTCTTGGAGACCTCAGGTAGGCCAAAGGACTGGGATGGGGGGAAAGGAACTTTCTTCCCCACTTCTGTCCCTCCTTGAAGGTGGTTTAGCTCAACAACTGAGATGCTAAAAATCTCTGTGTTATCTTGTGGTGAGAAGTAAGTTAAGGCTTCTGAATCAAGTGTTAAGATTTCTGGGAAAGGGAAAGGTGAGTTTGCAGTTACTCTTTGCTTGTTGGGAGGAGTTATGGACTCATTACAAAAGAAAGAATCAGAAAGACTCTGTCTAGACATTGAAAATGAACTGCTCCTTGCTAACATAAGGCTGGAGGCTCCTGGTTGGCGTAGCAGCCTTGTGTGCTGTTCAGTCTTGACTGCCACGTGCCCTTTGGGCAGGGAGCCTCAGAGCAGCTACCGAATGGGGACGGGCTGGAGAGGGTGTCACACTGAGTATCAGACCTGCACCTCCCCCCTGGCAGTTTTGGGGCACAAAGAGGCGCTCCCCTGCTCTACCGCAGCCCCTCTACACTGCGCCGGGGGTGACCTGCTGGCCTGGCCGCGGTCCGGAGCAGGGAGGGGGGTTGAGCTGCTGGCTCGGCCGGGGGCCGGCGCCCGCGGGATTGAGCTGCTGGCCCGGTGGCCGTCTGGAGCCGGGGGCTTGGCCTGCTGGTCCAGCCGGGGACCGGAGCCGGGGCGGTTGAGCTGCTGGCCCGGCCGCGGTGTGGAAGTGGGGGCGGGCAGGGACAGGACAAGGGGCGGAGGGGGGGTCGGTCTCTTACCGCGGGGCACGTCCACCTGGTGCCCCCGGCCCACGCTCTGCCAGTAGCTGAGCAGCCGCTCCTGCTCCTCGTCCTCCATGCGCTCCGCCTCCTCCTCGAGGCTGCTGCCGTTGCTGTGGTACGCGGAGTCGGCGCTCTCCTCGGCCATGCCGTCCAGGTCCTCGAGCGTGATCATCGCGGGCGCCGCGCCCGGCTCCGCGCCGCCCATGCGGCAGCCGCCTGTCTCCATGGCCGGGGCCG
>VZSV01000060.1:3587867-3642055 GCA_013398735.1 Nothocercus julius | reverse complement strand
CCACCACGGGCGCCTCGGAGCCTCCGCCCGCAGCCCTACTCCAGGCTGGAGGCCAGCTAGAAAACACGTGGAAATCAGTGGTCCCCGCGAGAGGGGGGAAAATACCTTCCAGAGGAAATAAACGAGCCACTTGTGTTCTCTCTTATGTATTATCAAGAGTAAAAATAAGGATATTCAGCCCTTTCTAATAATCTTATCCTTGCCTTCGCAGCTCACGTATGCTTTTTGTTTTGTTTGCAGGTTCTAGAAATGTTTGCTGGCCGCCTGATTAAAATAGGAGTGTTAGCGAGGCGGGAGATTCCCAGCCTTACGAAGTATCAGATAATTCTAGCAAGAGATCAATTTAGAAAAAACCCTTCTTCACAAAATGCGGTAAATATAATTTTTTTTGTTGTTTTTAGCATATCAAGTAGTAATATTTCCTAGTTTACAAAGTTTCTTGATATGTTTTAACTTCCATTTCCATTATAATATTCTATTTGTAGCCTTGGGATAACATACACTTACTTGTTCCAGATTTCTTGATGCTAATATAGGATAGTTTAGAGAAAAGGCAAAGAACTTCATTTGCAAGCTGAAATTACACTGAGAACTTGCATTGCACTTTCTGACTGCCCACATTGTACCTTGACCTCAAAACAACATTGCTACCCCTATTTTTCTGTAAATTGCAATGGAGGAGTCAAAATTGAGGTGAACTGCCATGGAGTTGAAAACTTAGAATATTGCCTTAAAACAACAACAACAACAACAACAACAACAACAACAAAGTGTACCTTAAAAACAATATTGGGAAACACAGTTCACAGGAGGAAAGACAATTATTCTTACTTAGACTTTGTGGCCTAGACAGACGTAACAGAAATCTCTAGTTTTGTCAAATATTGATGGATCATTCAGCTGTCAGATTTTGCCTTTCATTGGAAGTTTATTTCATTGGGAAGTTTATTTTGTTGGAAAGTAATGAGCTAACCTTGGAAGCTAATACAAATACTTTGAAAATAATTTGAATGGCAGGAGAAAATTGCCATGGCTGATCCTTAGGGATTCCTAACACCCTTCCTGAAGTTTCTGATAGACAACACGCTTATTGTGCATTATTTTTTTTTTCCTTTGGTAGCATTTTTCAGATGATAATCTAATTTTTTGTCATAAGGACTGCAGTATGAATTCCTGCTGCTTACTGACTTTTTAAATCTAATGTGTCATTTCTGTTTTCACAGGGAATACTGCAAGGCACAATTGAAGGAGATTTTGCACTTTGTATTAGTTTATATCATGGTTATGAGCTACTGCTGCAAATGGGATTACGATCGTTATTTATCTACCTTTGTGGAATTATGGATGGATCCAAAGGTGAAAAGTCTTCAGAAGCATCCTTCCTTTTTACCCATTTGATCCATTAATTTACCTCTTATATATAAATACTTTGGATCAAAATATTTAATTTAATGAATAGGTTGCAAATGCAACTTTTTTTTTTTTTTATTCTCCTTCATCCCCTTTGGAAATATGTTATTCAGTGTTAAAAATAGTTATACAGTATGGGAACAGTTTTGAAAATGGGGAAGACAAATAGAATTTGGAGTGACAGTGGTATCATAGGAGAGAAAATTAAACAAATTAACAAACTGAATTAAACAAATTAAATCAAGAAAGGGTGTGACCTTTTAAAGCGATTCCTCTCTTTGTTATCTCATGTTTTTAGCAAAAATAGTCAACAGTTTTAAGTATCTTTGCCAAAAGACTTTTTAAATTTAGAGCTATCACTCTAAAATTTTTATACTGTCCATGCAACATCTTCCCTGCTTACTACTGAAGCATATATAGGTCCTTCTCTCTTTTTTTTTGTTTTTTTTATATAGTGTAGACAAGGCCTTATCCTTGCTTAGAACAGGAGTTTCACTTCCTCATGTGAGTTTTTTTTTTTTCTCTAAGGCTCCTCTCTATATTTGCCCACTTTCCCATTAGGAAGGTTAAAACTTAGTGTTAAGGTTGCGGTGGGCAGTGTCCTCAGCTGCCCTGTCACCGTGTGCGAGCACGAGCGGGTCCTTGGCCCTTCCTGAGAGCTGCTCCTGCCAACGCGCCGGCGCCTCGAGCGCCGTTCGAGGAGGCCCTGGCTCCTCAAGGCCTCAGCCCAGCTGCTGCTCCCAGAGCTGCTGCTCCTCAGGGAGCAGAGCACCCAGCAAGCTGCATCCAGAGCCCTGTGTGTGCTTCCCTAAGCCCAGCCTTGAAATTGGGATAGTTGAAAGAGGGCTAAGGTTCCACAGTTTTTAAGGGAAAAAGCCAAAATATCTATGTCCCGGCAAACTGATGAGAAACAGAAAAGGGTTCTTGCCCGAGGGTAGGTAGCTCTTGTTTTTCAATTCATTAGGTTGCCCAAATCCAGTATGTAGGAGTCATTCCAGACTCTGAACCGAATGAGGAAGTTCTGCAGTGACCGCACTATGTGTCTATGTCCCCTTCGAGATCTGAGAGGCTTGTTGGACCAAAGCTCTTGCACAGTTGACAAATACATGTTTTGTTCGAAGTGATTAAGTTTGGGATATATTAAGTTCCCCAGCCCATCTGTCGCCCTGATGAGTGTTGAGAGTGATTTGCATGAAGAAGTTTGCCACCTGATCTAATTGCAACTACTTGATTCTGTTTTATGCCGTAATACTGCGCAAGTGGTGAGCCCCAAGCAGACCTTTTGGCTTGACATAAAATTCCTTGGTTAAGCTACTAGCACAGTTTAGTGCTAAAAATGAAGTGCTATGAAAAAGATAAACAAGAAGCAATGCACGTTAAATACTGATCGTGTTCAAGTGCTTGAATTTGTCTGAACTGTGGGGTAATGGCCACACTGCTGTGTCTGCTGTGCCACTCGCTAAAGGGATATGTGACACGTGTGTCACAGGGCTTCTGATTCCTGCTGAATCTCACAGAGATCCAGAATTGCTGATCTCTGGAGCCCTGCTCCAGAGAGCAGTGCAGTGCCAAGTACGTGTCCCAGGTTACTGAGGATATCCCAAGGGTTAGAGGTCAGTTTTTAGAGCTGGTTTATAGCGCTATCTGTCCTGGTTTGCATGCAGTATCAAGGACTTTGTTTTAAGCCTTTTCTTCATTCTTGCCATTGAAGTCGCTCTCGTGATTCCCGCGGTGCAGAGTGAGTGCTGTCGCGCGTGCTGCTGTTCCCAGCACGCTTGCTGGAGATCTTTTGGAAATGCCACGTTCCCAGGGCGTCTGCAGCTGCCTCTCTGCCCGCAGCTCTAGTCTCCCTGTGCTGCGTCCCGGGAAGGGTGCGTGGCTTTGGCGCTTCTTTCTGTTCCTACGTGGCTCTGGCCCAAGGAAGTAATGCTATTCTCTTTGCCAGAAGAAAACTTTTCTTTGGGGTAAATTATCACCTTTGGTCAACATAATTTTGTGCTGCTGTTAGCAGTGTATTCCTCCTGCTTCCAGCCCGTTGTCCCTTTTACCTCCGTTTACTGGTACTGATGTTTGTGCAGACTCTCTGTTAACGCCACCAAGAGCTGTTCCACCTGAAAATTAAGCTGTCAAATTCTTACTCTCTTGAGTGTCAAATTATAGAAGGTCTCCTTTTTTTTATTAAGCAGAAGTTATCTAATTTTGATATTTTTGTGGAGAATGTTTCATACTTCTGGTCATTGTTATTGTTTGTGTCTTTTCCAGTTCTGTTGTATCATTTTCTCAAAAGGAGATGGCAAGAACAGCGTCCCCCCTTCTAGGTGCACGTACAGCAGGGGTTCCTGCAGCGATGCAGCAGTGCTTGCTGTTCGGCTTCCGGCTGTCTCCCAATTCTATCATTGAATATTGCGAGTTTTCTGCCACTCTGTGCAGTCACTTCCAGATCTCTCAGCTTACCGCTGCTAGCTTGATGGGAGCCCGTGCCCTTGGCCACCCTCCTGATGGCAGAAGTTTGCATCTGCTTTCTTTTTCTGCTCTCTTTTGGTCCACAAATGGGCCACTTACCCGTGTCAGTGTGTGCTGGGCCACAGCTGGTCTCCATTAAAGAGCACAAAGACAAAGGACTTTGTCCTGCATCTAAAGCAAGAATGTACAGTACCCACTGTATATTATACATTGTATACTATGTGTGTAATAAAATATTTATGTTATAATTGAATATAGTATATAGTAATGATACTATGTAATATACAACATACAGATGCATATGCTAATAACCTATGTGATTATACCTTTGGTATTTTGCAGTTTATTACTCTTGCACATGCAGATTTTACCATTTCTGAGCACATCATGCTGCTGTTAGCCCTAGGCACTAAAGAGCCTTTCATGTATTTCATAGTTTCTCAGATTTCCTGAGCTCCTGTCCACTGTTGGTAGGTCACTGATGGAAAGAATGTTTTTCTGTGTGTAGGTTTTGGTGAGCTGGGTTTCTGGTTCCAGTAGGACAAAATTCTTTTCAGCATTGTCACATAAAATCGTTCAAGAATGTGTTTTTTTTTTTTTTTTTTAAAAGCAATGAGCTCCCGTTTCTTTGGGTACTTGGAAGCATTTATGGTAGTTGTAGAGTTTTTTTGATGTAAAGCAGCTGACATAAAATTTCTCAGTTTCTCAGTAGAGCCAAGGGTGCTTTTTTATCTATATAGTTTTCATGTTTAAATTCTATAATGTCATCTTTCCTGAAAAAGATATTAATATGAAAAAATATCAAATGAATATTAACAATGTTTGTTTTTTTAAAGCTGACGTGTACATTTTAGCTCTCTAGAAGATCTGGTTACTTCAGGAGCCTGTCTTTTGCATAGCAAAAATTAGATACACTCTGGAGGTTGAATACTAAGAGATTTAAACTTTTTACAAAGGATTAACTCGTACAAGAAACGAACTTGGCCGCAACGAGGACTTCCTGAAGCTGTATCAGCAACTCAGAGACATGTTTTCAGACGCATCTCTGACTTCAGCAAATGGGAGTCTGCACAAGGATAGACCAGGTCAGTGCTTCCCTTTCAAAGACGCACTGTTTACTTTCCGCTGCTTCTTCCCTAATTCCATCTCTGTTAGAGCAGAGTCGGTGTTAAATGAAACAGGAAATGTTTCTGCAGGCTCTATGGATGCACCAAGACATTCATGGTGATGCTTGGCTCATGTTCAAGATTAAGTTTTCAGCAGACTCATTTTTCTTTTTATCTTCTTCTGTCTACTCATTCTAGCGACCTTCAAATGATATTTGTGTATTGGAAGCTTTTAATTTGAATTAAAATATAAGGGTAAAATATTCTTTAATTCTTAAATATAATTAGACTAACAATATATCTTTACAATGTGATCATAGCAAAATAATAATACATTTTTACTTTTTTTTCTGTAATTCACTGAAGTTTTTGTTTAGGTGAACATCATTAGAACTAGTTAGTGTTGAGAATTTTTATGTCTGACTCAGAGTCAGGATGCAAGAAAATGAAGTTCACTGAGCCTTTATAGATACTGCAAGTGTATTTATCTTAAATTGCTTTGTGTCCTTTCCAGTGTCTGAAAACAAAGAAGAATTCATTTACAGTCATCCAAAATTAAGGAAATTGGAGGAAATTGTAGTAAATCACTTTGAATCCTGGAAACAAGGATGTTCCGGTAAGTGCTAAAAAGTTACCTGTAAAGTAGAACTTGTGGATGAAAATGAGTGAAATCCTACTGATATATTTCCTTGTTTATTCAAGTGTTTCCTTATTGTCTTGGATGTATGTGTATCCACATGTGAAAAACTTTTCTTTAGAAAAAGCATTACTGTCATTATTATTAAAGAAAAAACTTTCTGTAAGTCATCACTATTAATTTGATATAAACTGTTCTAACCATTTAGCAAAGCAGTGATAACCACTTTTACTAGTCTCCTGATTTTTATAGCCACAAAATTTGTTCTGGAAGGCAGTTCTCAAAGCAGTGATACCGTAAACTGTGCTCTCCTTAAGTCTTTCTTAAAAGTCTTTAGCTTTCTTGCTAATACTTGCTAATACTGTTACAAACAATATATTAATACGTGACCTACAACCATCAAGGATAGATTATCAGATAAGCAAAACTCAAATATTTTGCTTTATCAATATAATAAAAAAATAATACTAAGTTGACCTGAAAATTGTTGAATGTTTGATTTTGTCAAGTGTGTTTGTGTGTGCGTGAATATATATTTACATTAGTTTTTGTAGTGTACCTAATTGGAATACAGGGCTTGTTTGTTGTTTAAAAAAAAAAAAAAAATCCCTTGATAACTTGCTTGAGGAAAAGAAAAAAGGTACAACCTATTTATAGAGTTTAAGGATAAAACTCTTGAGATTATGTGAAAGGGTGTAAGTCAATAGTTGTATGACTACTTAAAGGACAAATACAAAATACTTGCTAATGAAAAATACATTTTTGATTAAATAGTTAAACTGCATTAAGTTCCAAAATGGTTGTACTTAGAAGAAAGATATTCTATCTTAATTTAAAATATGGTCTCAGATTTTTTTATAGACTTGTTACCCCTACAGTGTTGAGAAATTACAATAGCAAAATAATCCCTTTCATTCTTCAATCTTGTCCTGTAATTTCAAAGAAAGAAATTGAATGTCTTGGGGGAAAAAAAATCCCTCCGTTCTTAATACTGGAGTGTCTTACACCTTTTTCTTGGAGATGTCTTGATATCAGCACCTATAAGAAGTAAATTTGAGACAAATGAGTTTATGGCTCTTATTAGCAGAGAGGGTGATTAGTCTGCCCAGCTGGATTGTGTGTGCAGGTGCTGCTATCTTCATACTGTGTGCGAGTGTGAGGATGGTGCCAATAACCCAGCAAGTGAGCTTCAGGAAATGCTGTTACCCAAAGCAGAGACTTTCTCAATCTTGGAGTTTCTCTGAGGATGATGTAGCTCCTTAGGTTGTGTTGACTTGGGAGTTGCTGCAGATAAGGTGTGTGGATCCAGGTGAATGTTGCATCAAAGTAAATTGATTTATTACCATGTAATACACTGGATAGAGTTTCAGTGTGAATTATCTTTCCTGCTCGTGATTATTCATAAAGAATGTGAACTATTGCGTGATACAGTATAGAAATACCAGTATGAATCCTTGAAGGAGGCGGCTTCTGCTATGGCAAACTGGGAAGGAGGTTTTTGTTTTGCTGTTCTTGCTTCTAAAACATCCAATAGAGATTTGGACTGCTACATAAAATGTTTCTTACTACCAGTAATACATGGATATATGTGCTTATCTGAAATGAAAAATATTTTTATGTAAAAAAGGTCTTAAAAGAAACTTTCTTTTGAGTATTTCATTTTGACCTTTAGCTTTAATATGTTTCCAGATATTTTATATATCTTGATTATTACAGCAGTTACATTATACTAGAGTTTTTGTCATCAGATTATGGATTTTTCTCTTAATCTACCATATAAAAATATGTAGTTCTTCTAGTGTTTTGTTTAATATGATATTAAAATAACTGAATGAAGATGCGTAGAATTAAGCTGATGGGTTTGAGCATGGAAAAACTTAAGTCCTGTGCTGCTGGTATTTTTTATTTCATACAATCTTTGTCATTTCTGTATGCATATAGGAATGGGAAACATATAATCAAAATTCTCTGTGAAGCTACAAGTTAATTCCCTTCCTCCCACACACATAAGTAATTGCTTTTTAGTGATGCTAGAAAATATATATGTTTTGCCACCACTACCTGTATTCCACTTTCCTCTGATGGATGGTTTTAATATTAGATACACTTCCTTCCCTCTTTTAAAATGAATGGAGAATGTATAGATGAGTTCCTGATACACAGCTAGCTCCTAGGAATGATAACCTCTCAAGCCTCAGTTTGAAATTAAAAGCCCTTTTTTTTACATTCTCCTTTCTCTCATCCTTTTTTTGTCTGGGCTAAAGGGAATAGGAAGCAGTTTCCTTACACCGGTTCTCTAGATTCATATAGTTAAATCTGAAACAAGGACAAGCAAGTGATTGTGAAGTCTGTGCCTATAATGCAAGGTAAGAAAACACTTTAAAATTCAGTCTAATCACGAAGTTGGAGGCATCCTAATTGCTACGGAATGTAGTCAGCGTCAGCTTGTATGTCCTAAAGGTTTGCCTCCCCAAACCCAACGTATTGGGCAATGGACAGAAATACATTGTAATTTTATTTATTTGTCTTGTTATTCATTGTGTCATAGCATCTTTGACAATATCTTTGTGCAATAACTGCAAACCTGTGCCTCCACCCCGACTCCCAGTTCCTTGCAAGTAATCTTAAAACCCACATGTGCACAGGCAGCTGCGCCCTGAGTGTGTTCCTGGGCTGAGCAGCCAACACACCCATGTCCTCCTTTCTCCCTCCTCCAGACAGGGATTTGGCTCAAGCCTGTCAATAAAAAACTGAGTGCTTATTAAAATTCCAAACTTAATTGCATCTATCCTTGCTCCCTCAGAAGGCTCTGGAACAAAAACCTAAACAGGCTGCCCACAGAGGTCGTGGAGTCTCCTTCCCTGGAGATCTGCCAGTCTCTCCTGGCTGCCACCCTGTGCCCCGTGCTCTGGGTGTCCCTGCTGGAGCAGGGGGCTGGACTGGATGATCTCTAGAGGTCCCTTCCCACCTCAACCACTCTGTGATTCTTCGATCTTTGTATGAGCAGTGGGAAATACCCTCAGCGTTTGTTCTGGGGAGCTCTTGTTGAGCGCACGATGTCCCCAGGGGAAGGTGGGAGCAGAGCGCCAGCCGCGGTGCGACGGCCCCCGTGCCGCGCTGCCCCGCAAGCAGCAGCGTGGGCAAGCTGGGAGCCGGGCTGCGCGCTGCGATCCCCTTCGCCCTGCGCTCGCCCCTCTTTGCGCCATGCACCCAGCAGCAGTTCGGGTAAGCGCTGCATGATGTTCTGGCCAGCTCTTAAGAAATGATGGCTCAGCATAATGAGCTTCCCTCGGCTAATCTGCCATACCTGGATTACTGCTCAGGTTGGTTATGGGCTGCTAGTGCCTTCAGTTTTCTAAGGCTGGTTTCAGGTAAGGTCAAGGAGGAAAGGGCAGCAGTACAAAATCTTTTACAATACAAAAGCAGATGCTGCTGAACATTACTGCTATTCAAGTCATGAGGATATGCTCAATACCCTTATTGCATATCTGTTACTTTATATCCATCTCTATTTTTTTAACATGAAGTTGGTGGCAGAAAATAAAATGAACTCAGATAAGTAGAATACATCCAACCTGCGCTTATTCTAGAATATATGGCCTACCTGTCTGCTCAGCATGGCAAATCATGGAGAACGCAGTATAGCAGTGTTGTAACTCTCTGGTTCCTGGTTAAAAATCGTGACTCATACGCGCTGTTTGATTTCAAGGCCTTGCTTGGCTGTGCTTGGTAGGTGACCCCCCAGTGTCACCAGCAGTTTTCTGGAGCGGTGCGGTTCGAGTCGCGGAGCAGCTCAGCGAAGCTGGCTGGCACTCCAGGGCATCTTGGCCAACCTCCTTGGTTGGCAGCCTCAAGAGGGAGGTTTGTCCAGAGGCAGCGGTTTTCCTAATCCCCCAGTTGACTTCAAGGTTTCCTTAGGAAGAAACGGGGAAAATGCTTGGCTACAGCTTGTCTGTTTAGGGCAGTAAAGATGGCTTGAGCTGCTCAAAGCATTTCTGTGCATCTCCTTGCAAAATGAAAGGGGAGACTGAAAGTCTTGTTAGCTGGTCAGAGAGTTGTATGTATTGTGTGTGTGTATATATGTTTGTGGGTGTGTGTATATTTAAATCCTACTTGGGCTTTAACTTCAGGAAACAGCTTGGTACCACAGCTCTAGCCATAGCATGTGACTGTGATCAACACCAGGTACCTGTTCTTCAGGTATTCGGGACAAGAGCTTTTTAGCTATAGAGTCAGGCTTGAGAAAACTGATTCTTTGTCCAATTTTTTTTTTCATTGTTGATGAGATAAAGATTTTTTGTGGAGAAGTGTGTAGTAAGGGAGCTCTTTATATCCTGAAATCTTTGATTCCTCCTGGTGCTAAGCCTGAGTAGTACATGAGGCTGTACAGTAATTGATGATACCCTCCTGGGCCTGGAAACCAGAGGGGGCTTTAGGAATTGATAGGTGCCTTGTTAAAATCTTTTAAAGTTAATGTCCTGTTTTTCTGTGAAATTTTATTTTCCTTGTGGTATTTGGCTTATAGTTGAATGCCTGAGCGGGAAATAAATGCTGTTTGAAGAGATGTTAAGGAAATAGCTGCATTTTTGGCCACTTGCAACATGTGCCTGTGACTAATGCTGCTGTCCAAATAGAACATCTGCAGGCTAGAGAGGCACAGTATTTCACTTCTCAGCTGGCTTAAATGTCCTGCTATCCGCAGCTTCAGAGTGAATCAGTCAACAGTTGTTTTCCTTTGAGGTAATAGTTATTTTTGCCATGAAAATGAGTAACACAAAGAATGGTGATGACAGATCATTCACATGCAACACATTCCAGTAGATTTGGGTAGATAAAGGAGATTTTTGGACATTTCTTTTTCTACTGTCATGAGGACTCTAAGTTGTAGAAGTAGAGGTGACTCTTTGCAGCAAATCCCAGGCTGCTGATCCCGCTCAGCTCCTGCGAGACCAACGACAGCAGCACTCGTTACTGCTGCACATTGATAACCTCCTAAGGGCCTTGGAGCACGTGAGTAGCAACTTTAAAAATCACATTAGAATCTCTTTGGAAGAAGGTGTTTAAACTTTACTTCAAGACACTTATTTGCAAACTTAAGCTTTTCGGAACAACGTTAATAATGTATCTCAAATAAACTCTCAGCATAGCTGGTGCAAATCCTGCAAAACTGAACACTGATTCCAGGGAGGAGCCGTCCGGCCAGGTGTGTCTTGGAACATCTTCTGAAAACAGAGAGCTTTGTCTCATTAGACTGAGACGTTCCTGACTGTCAATATTTACTGATACTTTGGATTGACCTATTTAGATTTTGTTTTAATATTTTTCTTTTAAGTTTTTGTAAGTGAGTATATTTGGACAAAATCTTCTGACCCTGAAGCTGGATGAGAGCTGTGAATTTGTAACCTGGGGGATGACCTTTCCTTGCATTATCATTTATTATTGTTATTGTTTTAAAAATATAAACAAAAATGCTTTTATTTATTTATTTTTTAATTAAACAGATCAAAGCATGTCTGAAAACGAATCAATGGATACCAGGGTAATGATCTTCTCATCGTTTCGAGATAGCGTGCAAGAAATCGCGGAGATGCTCTCGCGGCTTCGTCCTGTTGTCCGAGTCATGACCTTCGTGGGCCATTCCACAGGGAAGAGCACCAGAGGCTTCACCCAAAAGGAGCAGCTTGAGGTAAAGAGAAGATGGAACTTGTTACAGGAAATGGTGTTTGAAAGAGTGTTCATTGTGTATCCAATTGTATGAATAGTTGATATAGATATATAGCAGACACACAACCTTACAGTATCACTCGTGAATTCCTGTGTAATGTAATGGCTACTGGAGTATTTGAGATTATACTCACTGAACCAAATATATAAATGGAAGTATTTTATACATTTACAATACTAAGAAATGCTAAATTTACACATTTTAAAATGATGAAAAATATTTAAATATTTGTTTGCTTAGGGGATTTTTTCTTGCAAATGCAGAAGCGATATCCTTACATTTTGATGTAATAAAGCTTTTTAAACAAAAGTACCTAATTGTAAAGTTGAGAATGTAAACTTTAAACTCAGAGTAAGGTATGTTTTCTCTCCTTTCTTTAAGAAAAGAAGAATCGGATGCTGATAAAATTCACGTGTTGTATTTTGATCATCAGTTCTGAATGAAGTAGTTGACAAACTTAGAAAAACTAATTGCACGTTCATAACCTCAAAATGCAGTTCAGTTTTTCAGCTTCTGGATGAATCTACTGAACAGTGCTACATGCATGTGAGGAGTGCTCCAGCTAACGTGTGTGATGTCTTTTTAATCCCTTATTCAGGTAGTGAAGCGCTTCCGCGAAGGTGGCTATAACACTCTGGTCTCCACCTGTGTTGGGGAGGAAGGCTTGGACATTGGAGAAGTGGATCTCATCATCTGCTTCGATGCACAGAAGAGCCCGATCCGCCTCGTGCAGCGGATGGGCCGGACGGGGCGCAAGCGGCAAGGCCGGATCGTGGTTATCCTGGCGGAGGGGCGGGAGGAGCGGGTGAGCAGCGCTTTCCCCTGCCAGCCTGCACCATGGGGAGAGCAGAATGTCTCCAGCCTCCCCCAGAGAGCTCTGTTCCATAGGCTTGAATCCCTGGCAGCCCCTACCTCTCTAGCAGTGTTTTAACTCTTGGGACAGGAACACCTGCGAGATTCTAAAAATCCGCGTGCTTTCTCAGTGTTAAGGTGTTTAAGCCTTTGTTCTCATTTTCTAAATAACTGAAACTGAGAAGAAGGTTTGGGACTTTTTTGTTTTTGCCAGGCTCCAGAATAGCGTGTGGAAGCAGCAGAGGCTGCGGGAGCCGCGGGCTGCTCTGCTGACGACACTGCGCGTTCAGACGAGCGCTTAGTCGCAGCGTCTTGCGTGTGAGGCCTGAAGAGATCAGCTTAAGTGGAAAGCTACTTTTGCTAAATTCCTGAACCTCGGCGCTCAACTCGGGGTATAGTTAGTTAATCTTCTTGGATTGCAGACTGCCCCTCGGGAAATGAATGTGCCGTGTAGCCCTCCGCTGTGGGGTGGGGACGAGGCCTCCTGGCAGCAGTTCTGCTCGGTCCACGACTCCGGAATATGCAACTGCAGCTTTGCAGCTTCACCATGCACCCCCTCTCTTCGTGGAGGTGTGCACCTCGCTGCTCTGCATGAACTCCCCTTCTGGCCTGGGCACCTCTGGGGTTTGTTTCACTGGCTGAGTTCTTAGCTGGATCCCATTTCATGAAGTGAAGCCTGAGATCTGTGTATGCCAAGTGTAAGCTCAAAATTTGTCCTGTTCTTTCATTTATTCCAGTTGGTATTGTGCCTCTGGTTTAAAGTTGTAAGTAGCGGAGGTTTAGTTCCAGGTGAGGGGCTTAAAGAATCCTCTCCAGGGAAAGAAAGCTTCTTTGAGGGATCTATCAAGTTAAACATGATAAATGTGAATAGTATCTTTAATAGATATTTTCATGTGCTACTTAGGAAGACCGATTGCATTTGAGGGCCTGGAGGCTGTGCAGGAGGCCAGAACCTCTCCAGCTTGTCAGCCCTGCTGGCACCATCTGTGGAGCAAAGGAAAAAGCTTTTCCCAATGCCATGAAGCAGGGGGTTGCGAAGTGTAGAGCTTGTTGCACAAAAGCCCTTTTTGCCTGTTTTAGGCTCAAAAGTAAGGTCCTGGCCTGCTGCTGGGATGCTTTGGCACAGCCAGCCGTTAGCCTCCCTCACTTGTGCTCAGAGCACCCTTGTGCATCTGTCTGTCTTGCTGCCGTTTCCTAAAGCCGTGTGTGAGCAGTGCTGCCACCCCGTGCACCCCGGAGGACCCGGCTTGGAGCAACAGGAGCAGGGGGGGCAGCGCCGGCTCCTGCCTGTCTCCATCAGTGCCTTTGTTTGTGTTTCCCAGTGCAGGGGGAGCAGCTAGAGGGCTGGCAGCACCAGTGACAAGTGCACACAGCCCTATGCCTCCCTCTGCCTGACCTCCTTCCTGGGGCTACTGTAATCTCATTTGCCTCAGCCCTGTATCCATGGCAGATCGTGGATCCCTCCTGGCAAGGGCTCTGTGTTCCTTTTTTGTCGGGTGCTGTGCCCAATTTTGGTCTGTATACAGCCGGTGAATAGCTCTATATCAAGGGTTTTGTTTTGCCCGGTGTATTTTAAGGCTTTCATAGTCTAAGACACACTTGCAGTTTAAGAAACAATCATTTGCTTTGTTACTTCTCTTACCACAACTGCTTTGAATGTTTTACCTAGACACAAAAGATGATTATTCACATTTAATTTGGTCTAGGTAATAGAAACTTCTTAAAAAGGCAGTTACTAGTTCTCCTTTTTTTAAGGTAACAATTAGGGTATTTTCAGTGCAACCTTATTGCTTTATTTCTTCATCCACTTTCTTCTCTGTTTCCATTACTGTAACGTTGGGCCGTACTGCAAGGCTGGTACTCGAACCACACTCATGGTGACCCGAGTGACCTCCCGTTGGAGGAGGGCGTGCGGTTGGGCTCTCTGGATTTGTTTCGTATTTTGTTCTGCTTGTGTTTGTAAAAGATTTTGCAGCTTCGTGATGGAACGTGGTGCAATAATGAGAAGCCTCATGGGTACTCAGGCGCGCTTTTGCTTTTGGTAAAGTTCTGCCAGGAAAACAGTCCACCAGCACCTGACTTGTGCTGTCTTTTGCAGACTTATAATCAAAGCCAGTCAAACAAGAGGAGCATTCACAAAGCTATTGTGGAAAACAAAACTCTTCACTTCTACCAGCATAGCCCACGTATGATTCCAGAAGGCATAAATCCAAAGCTGCATAAAATGTTCATCACTACAGAAAAATACGAGCCAGACAATTCAAGAGCGCTCTCCAAAGAGAGGAGATCCAGCTCTCTGCAGAATAAATCTGCTCTCTTTTCCTGTGTCACTGGTAAGAGGATTATGGTGTTTCTGTAAGCACCATGTAAGCTGCTATCTCACGTTATATTACAGCATATCCAAACTGGGTGCTCACACAGGCCCCGGGTCCGTAGTGAAAGTGTCCTTTCTGTCACGGTAACCTTTCAGTGGGGATATTGTGCTGGCAGCTGCTTTGATTCCACCTTCTATTCCTCAGATCACAGTTCTGCTCTTAAAAGTCTGCACTTCACATTAGACGTTCGCTTCTTTCTCTCCAGTGAATGAGGGCCAGAAACTCCAGTTGCTGCTCAGTTGGAAGAGGCAAATGTTAGTGATGCCCTTGGAGGCTTCTGACAACCTGTGTTGGATGACGTATTCGTCACTAAATGTTTAGTGATTGCTCTGTAATAAATCTGTTGTTTATCTGTAATGGTTGGGGTTAATTTTATTAATGCAAGGAATGGCTTCTTCCTAACTTTGCAAATGACAATACTACAGAAATGCATTAAAAGTAAAGAATTATTGGTGGGCTGGAAGGAGGAAGCAAGAGTAGTTTATGAATTGCCCAGTGCTAGAGAAAAGTCTAAAAAGAGAAATTGCTTCTCAGCTGATTCCCTCATGTGACACTGGAATACTCAGTAAACAATATAATTTCTTTGAAAGGAAGAAAAAGCTAATGCTCTGCAAATACTTGGAAATTTTCATGCTAGATTTATGTTAGTATTAAAGACTAGTAGGAACTTTGTGAAGGAATAAACTCCTTCAGTAGCTTTGTATTTCAGTATTTGTGTAGTTAGACCTTAAAGGTTAATATTCTTAAAGGCTTCTGAGCTTAAATTTCTTATTATCAGAATATACATCTGATCTTTTTTTCTGAAAATTACCCAATGAAAGCAAAAGACTGAGCAGAGAAAGGAGAAGCAAGCTATGAAATCATGCAGGAAAAAAAAAAAAAGTAGCTTTCCCTTTGGCTCGCTCGTGTTATGTGCCGTTGTGCAGGGTAGAAGTGTCAAGCAGAGGGGCTGGTGCACCAGAAGCAGATTGTCACTTGCTTCAGGCAGCACCAACTTGGTATGGATTTATCACAGTCCTGTTTGTTGCTGCCTGAAGCAAGTGACAATCTGCTTCTGGTGCAGGTGGCACTTGAGATAAATCTTGAAGAGAAAGTCCTCTATTTTTCTTTCTCTTGTTGCTATTGTAGTACTCCCTGTCATGCTGGAAAATCAGTTGTGAATATGTTGTAGATGGTCTTTTTCACTCTCTCTCTTGTTTGCTAAAGCTGAGGAGCTTATTAGGAAGTGTAGTAAAATGAGTAGAGAAGCAAGAGAAATGGTTTTGCGTTTAAAGAATGTGACTAGAACATATTGGAGGAAAATCGCTGAAGAGGTGTCTTTGGAGATAGCTCATGAATTTTTGTGTTTTTATTTATTTATTTATAAAAGGTAACTGAAAAAGTGAAAATACTGAAAGACCTGGATGCTTATCTGCAAGATAATAATGTTTGCAAGTTCTCTGCAATTCTCCCTGTCCTGGGGGAGCCAGGCAGGCACAGCACTTAATAGCTGAAGTTGCCATGTGCTTCCCTCGCACTCCGAGCATCATTTTAAGCTGTCAGTAGTTTGTTTTGGTTTTCCGTTTGCGTGGCACTTGCCCATCTGAAATCCCAAGCTGCACGCTCTCTTCCTCCTGATTCTGTGTGATCGCTCTTCTCCCCTCTTTCCAGGTTCTACCGATCCTCAGTTATCTCTAGCTGCAGTTTTTTGATAACTTTGTATTATTTCCTTACTTGCATTTTTTTTTTTTACCCTAACTGTGCAATCTTCTTTTTCTGCTATCTTTTTCTAAAAGGATTCCAGTGCTGCCTTTAGTCTCTGCGGCTTTTCGTGCCTTTCCGGTCGCTTTTCAGTACAGCTGTGGCGAGGCCTCCATGTGGCCGAGACCTTTTCAGTGTTCGTGTCCTGATGCAGTGAAGCATTCCCACGTGGCCGTGGAAAACTCCACGGGAAAGCTGCAGAATTCTCGTTTTGAATGTTTATTGTCTTCAAGAATAGCTGGTAATTGAGCAGGCGTTGTTCCCCACCTGTGCTTCAGTAGTTTAAGCTGATTCCTTGTCCGGATCCAGGGCTTGCAGTGCTCAACACGGCCCCGGGCGTGAGCCTCCTATCGGCTTCATCACCGTGGTTTCCCTCAGGAATGAACTTGCTTCGTATGACTGAGGCAGCGTTTGGCCTCTGCCTTTGAAAAATCAATCATCTGCTGCTTTGCTTAAACTAATTATAAAAAAAAAAAGTTCTTCCTTTGCCTCCT
This sequence comes from Nothocercus julius, assembly GCA_013398735.1. NCBI lineage: Eukaryota > Metazoa > Chordata > Aves > Tinamiformes > Tinamidae > Nothocercus > Nothocercus julius. The sequence continues at coordinate 3,625,253 of VZSV01000060.1, read as the reverse complement.
GTGGGTCGCTCCTTCCTGCTGGCTTCAGGACGAAAGCTGCATTCAACTTTCCCCATGATTTATTTTCTTTTTGCTTATGTGAGTTCTTAAGCTCATCTCAGCTTCCCCAGCTCCCAGTGAGCTCTCTTGGCAGGGCCAGGGCTTCTGGCAAACCCGCCTGCGCCGCTCGCGCGGCCGAGGCCGCTGCTTCGCGCGGGGCCCCGCGCGGCCGCCGAGGCGCCGTGTGGCCGCTCGCCCCGCGCAGTGCTGCCCGGGAGCCAGCAGCGCCCTGCCGCAGCCCAACACGCTGCTTTCGGGCAGGCTTTTTCTTCTGAGAGATAAATAAGAATTTCTGACACTTTGCAATTAATCATTAGCATGCAGCTTAGCTATCCACAAAATGTGCTGTAAATAACTGTGGCTTCCCTTGAGAGCATTAATGCAATAGTCACATCTCTCAATAATTTCCATTCCGTAAGTGTTGAGTCTGATCTCCCCAGTAGAGACGTCCCACTTTTGCTCCAGTGTTGGTTACACTAAGCTTACCTATAAACTGAGCAGTGCTGGTGTATATGTTCCTCATTAAACTGTCATTTCTGATAGTTTAATCCATCTGTTTTTGAAATGTCTTTGCTTCTCTTTCTTAAGTTTGCTTTTAGTTTTGAGAGCTCTTCATCCCCACAGTGAGTTTCAGTGCTCTGAATAGTGGCTTTGTGTAAAAACAACACACGTCATAATTTGCAGAATTTATACTATTCTATTTGAATGTCAGGATCCCTCATTTAGTACAAATACCTGCCTTGTTTCAATGGGCAACTTGCTCAGATTTTTGTCAAGCTATTATTTTGGAGAGCTCTGCAGGACTCTCCTAGTTACACATCTTTCCTTTCTGTTAAGAACGAATCCTCCAATTTATAATTACTGAGCATAGAAAATATAAGAGTTTCTTTGGTTTTACCAGCCACTAAATCTGAAATTGCATTTTGTCTATTTGTTATTAAGCAGGCCTGAGTCCCCAGTTGTCTCCATTTTAGTTGGGTGTCACTCTATCACATTGTGGCCCTGCTGGGGTATATGACATTGGCTCCTCTGAGCTGCCCAGAGCAGCAGCGGGGAAGATTTAAATGTTAAAAAGGAGGAATAACGTGCACAATAATTTGCTTTAAGGTAATTTTTCATGGTGTGGTGTCTGCTTGAGTTTCCCCCTCAGTAACGGGGGGTTAGTGGCTGAGCCGAGCACAAGAGCAGACTGCAGCTCCTGCCGTCTCCGCAGCCTCCGCTGTGCCGCTTTGTGCAACGGGCGTCAGCTGCGTCCTCGCTGCCTCCTGGACGTGGTCAGGTGGCATCCTTGGCACAGAACCGCCGGGGAGCTCGGGTGCAAGATCTTGCCAAACATCTCCAAGAAAGGGAGATACCCCAAGCTGGCTCTGTTTGCCTATGGAGTTGTTTGCCAGTGTCTGCTTTTTTCTCTGTAGCACCTTGCTGCTTGAAGATGCTGCCTTGATTCCTTGGCGTGCCATCTTGCAGCTCCTTTCTGATGATAAGGCTTAAAGGGGGCAGTGGACATTTTTAGTTTTCCTACTCACTTTGGCTGCCTTGGTTTTTGGCTACAGCCAAGCAGTCTTTCTTGCCCTTTCTCCCTTGTCTGGGTGATGCTCAGCCCAGGGCTCCAGGGTATTTCACCACCTCAGTGTCCTGTCCTGGAGGAAGGACATGGGTAGAGCCGCTCTGCTCCTTCCCCGTCCTTGCAAACGAAAGGAAGGACCCAGAGACAGGCTATTCTTTGTCTTCTGGTCTTGGAGATCTCTTTCCTTCTCTACTACATTCTTGTGGTAGTTATGAAGCATGTAACATCTCCTAGAGTTTGGCCAAAAATATTTAGTAGTAATATTTATCTTACACACTCTTATTTCTATTTTTCATTTTTTTTTAAACAATAGTTTTAAAATGTTTCAGTAGTCATTAGTTCTCAGCACCTTGAGGGATCTGCTTTTGAGTCCTAATAAACATTGTCACGCCATCGGCTTCAGCAGGTATCATTTGAGCGGATTGAGAGACACAGACTGATTCCTCTTAAGTCGCGTTAATTCAGAATAGGGTGTTGGCTACAGGTTCATCCAAATCCTTTCTGAGGTGAATGCCAAATTAACCTAATTGTTTTTCCCCATGCTTCATATATCTAGGCTTGGAGCAGTCACATTCCAGCTGCTCTTTAACACCAGTGCTTTGGGTATTCCATACTCTTTGTATCCGTGGCTGTTTGTAGGGATCTTGCGTTATTTCTTGCATGCTGGAGGCAATAGCAGTTGTACTGGAGCTTGCTGTCAGGCTGCAAGTGGCTCCGGTTCCTCTTCATCACTAGAGCTTGTGGTCCTCGAGCCGGGCAGCATCGGGCCCTACCTCCCGTGAGCTGCCTCCCGAGCGCTTGTACTCGCAGAGTGATGTTTAAAATAGAAGAGATTGATCGAGGGAATGACTAAGAAAATATCTATAGCATAGCAAATTGGTGACATTTTTCTGTATTTAAAGAGTTGTTTTTCTTATTAATAAAACACTTCTAAAAATATTTGCAGTGTTGCCCAAGGCCTTTGAGAAACACATCTACAAACTTAAGCTGTATGTTTTCCTTGTGTACTGATTGCTGTGGTGTTCACAGAGTGTACTGGTTTGACACATGCATATATACCTGTGTATTTGTTTATATGAGGTCTTCCCCCAAAATATTGGATTTATGGATAGATTTATCCCAATTTATAATACACAGAACTGTGTTTTGATATTTTGTTTCTAACGGTAGATTGTATATATCTATTTTTGGCCGTGGCATAAAGTATGGGTTTTTTTGACTGGTATCACACAAAGTTCTCATTGTTTATTCTTTTCTTAAAGTAGAACTTATTTTCTCCAAATGTTTTCTTTGTTTTTCCCTACTAGGCACTAAGGAAACACGCAGTCATGAGAACTGGTCTCTGTCATCTGAGGAATTTGAAATATGGGACAGACTTTACAAGCTTAAAGAAAGTGATGGAGTTAAGGAATTGAAATTGCCCCAAATTCAGTTTGAAACCCTAGAAAACCTGGAGGAAACACCGGTGAGTTAAATCTAAATATAATGTTGCCTTTGTCAGGAGATCTAGAGGAAACACTATGTAACAAAATTAGCTGTGAATTTGAAGGATGTCTTAAAAATGCAATTTTGAGAATTGTATATTGTTTTTTGAGGTTAAAAATTAGGAATTAAATGTCTGAAAACAGAATGCTGACTCTTTTGGGTCCCCTTCTGGGTCTCTTTTTGGTCTCTTTTTGGTCCCCTTTTTGGTCCCTTTTCTGTCTTTTTTTTCTTTTGAAAAGAGTAATCTCCCAGTACTCAATAAGTTTTTATTTTGCATCTTAAAATTTCATACAAAATGTTGTTTATTTATGATGGTATTTTATCCATATTTTTTCATTCCCTTGTTTATGTAGCTGTGATGATGTTCTCAAAAGAAAAACTCAAGTTCTGCAAGCTCTGTCCTGATCCAGATGAAAAATTGAGTTTATATGTGTTGTTTCACCATTTGAAACAACGTATCTTTGACTAAGAACCATGATCACACAAAACATTTGTTTTCATTTTAGACATGTCTGAAACTGTCATGATAATGTTTAGAAACTTCCCTGCATTCAGCTTATTTATTGTTTATTGTTCCTGAAGTAAACATTGTTTTTGGTGAACAATTTCTTGATTAAAATCCCCTTGCTAATTTGAATTCCAAACTGCAGAAGCCTAAAGAGGAGGGAACTCGTGAACTGTCCTTGTCTGAGTGGAGAATTTGGCAGAATCGTCCTTTTCCTACCTCTATGGTTGACCACTCTGATCGTTGCTACAGTTTTATCAGCATTATGGAAATGATAGAGCTGATGAGACACGAAAAGGTAGGGTGCTTAAGCTTGGCTGTGTGGAAGCATGCATACGTATTTAATGCACACTTAGACTATTTAAAAAGTAATGAGAGCTCTCCTGTCTGATCAGCTAGAACAAAGGTTAGTTATGTGTTCATCGGACTAAATCAAGCATTATGAGAGGGGCAGTGTGCATAATTTTGTTTACAGAATGTCCGTCACTTGTATTCTGTTATTATGAATCTTTCCTACAGAAATTGTTTAAAAGCATTGTTCTCCTAAAAAGAAAAAAGAACACTCATGAATATTCTTGTTTTAATGGATCCGAACATTAATCTTTTGCAAAAGATGTAAAATATAAGAACGAATCACACTAAAGAATAAAATCACTAAGAGTGATAGTTGTGTTATTCCAGAGTATAATAGGAATCAAAAATAATTTTGTACCATCTATGGGCATTAAATGCATCCAGTAAAAATAATGAATGTAGGTTGCTTTTTTAATGTGTTGGTGTTTTGAGGGTTTTTAGGTTGGTTTTCAATAAGCTCTAATTAAAAACCCAATTGCCCCTAAGAATTAAGGGATAAGAATAGTGTAATGAAACAAGTACAGACAAAAACCATTTGGGAGATGAGAATTTTGTTTTCTAACATTTATGGATAGTGTCTGCACATTTATAGTGAAAGATGTCTGTGGGAAAAATGCACATGGAAGTAGGTCTGTCAGCAGCACCTGCGGACTGTGAACATTTACATTGCACCATTTTTCCTCCAGTTTAGCTCTGCACGTTCCACATGTATTGCTTTTTAGTGTGTTGAAGCTTTTTAAGTCATGAGAATCTGTTGCTAGGCTGCCAGAGCTTCCTGAATAAATACAGTAATCAAGGAAGAGAACAGAGACGTTGTTGTTGTGCTCCTTGCTAGGAAGGTGTATTAATGGATGAGTGCAAGCGGCCTTTGGGAGCTCAACTTCGGGTGCCAGCGCGGAACAGTGGCCTGTTGGGCCTCCGCGAGGGCCTGCGTCCCACGTGGGGATCAGGGATCCGTTGCCAGAGAGGGAGCCCTTTGAGGAGAGCTTGGGTATCGAGAGCTGGAAGAAGCCAGGAGGCAAAAAAATGGTTAAAAATTTAGAATTGATCTTCTAATTGAGGGCTTCCCTCCCTCCCGCCAAATTAGGCACTTGCAGTATTTGAGACTTGGGTTTCTGCTGTGAATATGTGTTAGTACAAGTGGTCTGTCCCAGTTCTGGTACACCTTCACAGTTGTCATAGAGGATAAACCAATATGTGGCGCCTTTAATAATTTAGATAACAAATTTGCTAATCACCAAGGAAGGCTTCAGTCGTCTTTCTCCAACACTGCCAGAAATTGAGGCGAGTTTTCTGCCGGCCGGGGCAGGAGGTGGTGGTGTGGGGATGCGTCCTGCCCATGTCAGGAGCTGCTCGGTAGCACAAGCTCCTTCCTCCAGGGATTTCGGAGCAGCCTCGTGTACACCACGCTGCAGTATTCCTGAGTCCTTTCACCTTCTTGGGAAAATGTTGGAAGAAATACTTCAGGAAGGAAGGGATAGGTCTGTGGACTGACAACACATGGTGAACAGTTGATTTCAGCTCTTTATAATTGAACATCTAAATGCCACCTACTTGTGATACACTGTAGTTGATGTTCTCACAATCAAAGAGTGCAGCTGGCCCCGTGTGTCCCTCCAGCGGCTTCTCTGCTCAGCATTTCAGTCGTTATCTGGATTGATGTTCAGCCAGCTTTCCCTCAGCCGCCTTAACCAGTCATAGGTGGAGATGCTAAACTTTCTCATTAGGAGAAATGTGTAATTGGAGGCTGTTCCCATGCTGCAAACACCCAGTGACTGTACAGAATAGGAGAGGTGGCAGCGTGACACATCACTCCACCCTGTTGTATTCTTCCAGGGAAAAACAAAGCGCTTGGCGGGGCTCTGGCCGTGCCTGGCAAGGCCGACGAGGCAGAAGCTGCAGTGGGGACAGACACCCGGTTTGCAGGAGGCCGCGCTTGTTCGCCTTTTCTGCGGTTAGACCAAGCTGTCAAGGGCCAAGGCCATCAAAACTCACCCATAAATTTCTATACAATGGACAGACACACTATCATTTAAATCATCTCTGTTCTAACTTGCTTCTTTTCGTGCGTGCCCCTACCTCTCCCCAGCGCTCATCTCTGCTGCGGTTGAAGGCTGTGACTACTATGAGCGATCAATTTAATTTGGACTTGTGGAGGTCTCACGCCAAGTCCTTTTCCCAGTGCAGGGCCAGCTGCTCAGGGTCTTGCCAAGCCAATTTCCAGCCTTCCCTAGGATGGATATTCTACAGCTTCTGTGGGCCCGTGGTCTGGCGTTTTACAGCGCTCTTGGTGAAAAAAAATCCTTCTAATATCTAATTGGAATTCCCTTGATTCTCGTTCCCATTAGCTCTGGCCCTCCACTGTTCACCTGCAAGAATTCTGGCTGCGTCTTCCCGGTCCCCTCACACTTAGCAGCTGGAGATGGCAATAAGATCCTTCTCTTCTTAAGGATGAACACGTCATTCCCTCCGCCTTCCTTGTGCAGCAGCCTTGTGCTCCAGCCCCAGGACAGGCTTGTGGCCTCCTCAGCACTTTCTACAATCTGACAAAATAGTTCTTGTGTTGGAGGGCCTAAAATTGGATGAAGCACTTGAGATGTGGTCTCGTGATGTTGGACAGGGGAGATGAGTCCCTTGTGTTGGTCCTGCTGCTGCGGCCGGGTGTGAGCAGCCTTTGCCCCAAGGGCACTCTGCTGCCTCAGTTTTCCGTCCTGAGGTTTCTGCCAGCCTGTTAGGTCCCTCTGGAGAGCAGCCCTGCCCTCGAGCGTGTCAACTGCTTCCCCTCCTCTGGTGTCATCTGCAAACCTGCTGAGCGGGTGCGCTCTCCCCTCGTCCGGGTCACTGAGGAAGACCTTGGTCGGCTGATGCCGCTGCAGAACGCTGCCCGCCACCCGGCCCTGCCCGGCCTTGCTCTGCTCCTCAGAACGCTCTCGGCCGCCGGATCAGCCGTCCAAACCAAGCTCAGCAGCCTAGGGAGGATCGTGTCAAAAGCCTTGCTGAAGTCGAGGTCAACAGCATGCAGTGCTCTTCTCTTGACCCCAGAACCAGCTGCATCTTCATAAAAGGCAGTCTTGGATTATTTATCCCTGTGTTTTTTACACTTATTGGGATATTGTCTTGAAAACTTGAGTATTCATGGTTTGATTTTAAACTTACAATTTAAACCTAAAATCGGAAGAAATATAACATGTAGCATTCTAACATGTACAGCCCACCCATCAGGATATTGCTAATACAAGCCCAATGCTTTCTAAACTCCTTGGATGCAGGCATTCTGAAAAAAAAAAAAAAAAAGAACTAATGATTATCAAGAAACCTCATTTATAGGTATTTTTGCATAATAGATTTTTAAAAAATCGATGAAGAATTGCATATTTTTGAAAACATTAAGTTAAAACCTTTGGAATAATAGTTATTTTTATATTGCATTTATATGTTTTTAAAAATTGGAGATTGAATTGGCACATTCAGGAAAAACAAGGAAAAGAGAGACCCCAAGTATGAACCCTGGAACAGGCACATCCACTGCAGGAAAGCCTTTAATGCCTGGGTGGCTTTATTACTACAGCAACGAGAGCTGGGCAGATGGGGATGGATTTTCAACACACTTCTGGCGGGGATTTTTGTGTAACATGGTAACAAATCGAGTTGTCCTTATGCAAAATAATTCAGTGGCTTTTAAGCATTTTGAAAATTAAATTGTACTGTTTGGACACAAGGTCAGGGCAAACTAATCATTTTTACTGAAAATGTATTTGTCTCAATATCAATAACAGGAAATATTAAAGTGCCTTTTTTTTTTCCCCCCAGGAATTAGACAACTCTTAGTGACTCTTTAAAAGTCATAATGTTGTCAAATGGTGTGACTGTGAGTGTCTATCTCCCTGCTCAAAGCTGCCCCTTAGAAGTTATAGCCAAAGCAAATATCCTCCTTGGGAAAGCAGGGGAAGGCCCGCAGAAGGGTTGCTCTGTTACCTCCGACGCCAGACGCCTGGGAGGCAGAGTTAGAAGATGAACCCAAAGAACTGCCTCTAAAGCAACACGCATCATCTGGCTTCATTTCACTTGGAGCGATTCATTAGGTGAAATGCCTGGCAAGGGGAAAACCATCTCAGAGGGTCCTCAAATTGCAAGGAAGCAAAAGATACTCTCTGTGATTTAAAAGCTTTAACCCCCACATACCACTTGGGGAAAATACAAGGTTTCCAGCCAACTGCGACTCGTTCCCAGGGGTTTCTGAACACAAAGTTGAAAGAAATTCAAGCAAGGATAGTGAAAAGGATAGACCCTCATTGGCAATAGTATGTCTTTGGTCAGAAAAATCTGATATTAAATATGGCAAGACTTCTTGCCCAGCCGGGAACAAATAATTTAGGACAGCAAGTGACACTTTGCTGTGGTGTTAACGAGAGATGGGCTAATGGGTCTGTGAAAGCGCTGCTTTGGCTGGGGCTACGGGAGCCCTTTGCTGGGTGCTCTGGCTCACCGAGCAGAGGACAGGTACCCAAAGCAGATCCAACAGCTTGGGGTGCCCAAGAGAGCTCAGTGCAGAGGCAGCCCAGCCGCTTCCCATCGCAGGAAAGAGCGGGAGAGTGCGGGGAAGCTGCTCATTTCATTCTTTGGTTAGGGCTGTTAGAGGGAGAACCTGCAAGGCTGGAAACCTTGGCCTCCGATTAAAACAGTTTTTGTGCTATAGCGATTTTTTTTTTTTTTTTTGATCTTGTTGCCAAATGGTTCAAGTCTGAACTCTAATTAAGACCTTGTTTAGATTGCTCAGACCCTTAGCTGCAGGTGCTTTCTATTTTTCCTGATAATCCTGGGGAGTTTTGTGCTCCGGCAGCGGGCTGGGGTGTCGCTGCGGCAGGGCCAGGGCTGGCGCTGCCGATGGGATGCGGGGCCGAGGCTGCCTGTGCTCAGAGCACTCGCTGTTCCCTGGATACAGGGCCGGGGCCGCCTGTGCTCGGAGCACTCGCTGTTCCTGGGATGCGGGGCTGGGGCTGCCTGTGCTCGGAGCACTCGCCTTTCCCAGGATGCGGGGCCAGGGCCGCCTGTGCTCGGAGCACTCTCTGTTCCCTGGATACAGGGCCGGCGCCGCCTGTGCTCGGAGCGCTTGCTGTTCCCAGGATGCGGGGCTGGGGCTGCCTGTGCTCAGACTGCTCACTGCCAAAGCCCTCGGTCTCAGCTTCAGGCACCCCAGCTAAACATGTTCCTTCTAACCTAGCCTCGGTTCTCTGCAGAGAATGCCTTAATATTGCATTATTTGGAAAACAAATAGGAATGCCAACTAGGTGTCCTAGGAACTCCGTGTGCCCTCTGGGTTATGTGGCCGTTCCACCCTTGTATTCAGCTCCCTGCCTCCTCTGGGGCTCCATCACCAGGGTATCTGTGCTTCTTCACCCTCCCCATGGTCAGGAGAGTACTAGAGCATTATATGGGGTATAATATTTCAGCACTGTTTTTCTGTGTCCTGCAGTGGCTTGCAGGGGATGAGGCTTAGTGGAGCATAATGCCATTTATTTAGAAGACTGGAGCACTTTTGTAATTGGAAAGCTACTTTTAGAGGCAATAGTTTGGTATTTTCTTGGCTATAGCTGTTGCTGTTTGTATTTTTAATGTTGATACAGAAATGCAATAAGGTTTAGGATATGATTATGGCCAATGGGCTTTGGGAATGCTTTTGCTGTCTGTTTTGATGGAAATTGTATGTTGATGTCCAAATCACTGCTCTCTATCCCCCCGTAACTTTTACTTTGGGAGGAGGAGGACCCTTCTGTTTATTTTTGCAGTGCTTAACACAAAATTAAGCATCTTTTGCACACAGGCAAAAGAAATCAAATAACGAATGCTGGCTTTAACATATCTGTGACATTAACTAACAGAGCAATCTGTGGTTCCAGGTTGGATATCTGTAATACTAACTGTCTCTCACTAGCCCAGAAAGTTTTGTAAGATAAGCCGTTACTGAACCTCAGATTAATTCATTGCTTTAACATTTCAGATGTCCTTGAACATCCACTCTGCCTCTGTACCCTCTTAATGATACCTGTTTCCATGTTTGCAAGGGTGCACCGTATTTTGCTAATAAATCTTCCTGATTTTTTTAGCTGTATTTGTTGTGTAGTCAAATACTCCCTGAAATTAGTATACCAAAAAGGTACAGAAAGAGAAGTGCATAACAGCCAGTTGCCAGGAGCAGACAGGCTCTCCTCAAGAATGCCAGGAGTGCGGATATGAGTTTGGGGAGCTCTCGCTGGTAGTGGATGAGCAGCCCCGGGTGTTGCAGGAGCGGGAGGTATTGCACACAGTGTTTGGTTTTGGAGCAGGCTGCCAGAGTTGACCATTCCTTGTAGCAACAGGTGAGAATTGCAAATTACATCCATAGCGTGATACTGTTAGAAAAAGAAATGTCACTGTTTTTATAGAAGGAAATTGAGTTTAGTGCACCCCTTAGGCTGCTTGGAGAAAACAACTAAGGATTTGTCCAAGGGTTATTTTACATGATCTCTTTCTTACTGGCCAGAGGCAGGACCTGGCTTAAAGCAGCTGCTCTCTGGCAATTGTGGGAGTTTTTTCCTTTTCCTTTTTTTTTTTTTTTTTCCCTTCAATTTTATTACAAGGCAATAACAAATAGTGGAGGCTTTTATGGTAAGCAGCTTCAAAGAAGGAGTGTTTTATTCTGCGCAGCGGGGTTGCTCAGCCAGGTGAGCCAGGTGCCCGCACGGCAGCAGTGTCCCTCGGGGGCACGAAAGGAGCTGGAGGGAAGTGCCCAGCGAGGTTCCTGCGTCCCCGCAATCCTCCCCTGCGGCCTGGCAGGGTAATTCAGAGTCCTCGCGAGGTTTGTATTAAAATAGCTCAGCTATCAAAGAAATAAATCTGACTTAAAAAATGGTTTTAGTCCTGCAAAAATAAGTGTTTGTGGGGAGTGGATAAATTTGTAACTTTGTCATCCAAATCGATTATAGACATACGGGAATATGCTGATCTGCTATCTGCTGTACTTGTGCAAAAGTCTCTGTGAAAACCACCAACCTTCGTGTTGTAATTGTTATTATTAAGATGCATGTTAAAACATGCATTCCTCAGTCGAGGAAAAATGCCCACTTAACAACGTTACCTGCATTTATTCCTTATTAGGTTTTAATGCTCAGTATTAAAACTAAAAATACAAACATCTTTCTACCCCAAATCTAACCAATAAACAGTTCAGAAAACAGATTTTTCAGGTTTTGAGTCAGACCAGCCTTGAATGCCAGTTATTCTGATGGTTTTACCCTAGTTTAAGTCAAGATTTGAATTATGAAAGTTAAAATTGTTGAAGTGTGTATAAACATCTATTTGCAGACTTACATTTTCATTTTCAAATAGCAAAACCAACAGGGCTTTGGCAGACACCTGAATCTCATTTTTAAAAATAATATATATATATATATCCAAAGCAGCTTATGAGGATGAAGAGGGTGGTGTTAATTTTAATTATGACATTAGATGCCTTAAATTTAAATGCTAGAGTGTGAAATTGGAATAAGCAAAACTTTTTATGTATATATAAATACACACACACACACACACACACACACACACACACGTGTACATATATATGAAGTGCTTAAAAATGTAAAGTTTAAGTATTTAAAAGTTTACTTTTTTATTTTCTGTATTAAGAAATGTATTGCTCTTTGAACTGCCCTAGTAATACTAAGCAAGGTCATCGATTTAGAACAATAATGCGACAGGAGGCTGTTTTCCACTCCTGCCTGACCTATTTAATGAGTGGCTGATACGCAGTGGAACTGGCCGCCTCACAGAAGGGCTGATCAGATAAATTAAGTCTCTGCAAGTTGTACACGGTCAGGCTGAGAGGTGATAATTGCAGCTGGGTCCTTGCACGCCATCAGCAGTAACTAGACCTTCTAGGAGAAAGTATTTTGTATAGGAGAGAGTATTTTGTACAACTAAGTGGAATAAAGCAAATTAGAACAGTTATGTAACCCCATGTAAGCCTGAAATTAGGTTACTAACATTTGCCCTCGATGCTAAATTTGTCTTCTGGCCTGTTGTCTTCACACACAGCTTACATTTCCTTCCTCCAGCTATCAATCCTGTTACAGGACAAAGGCAGTCAGTATAATTTTAGAAATGGAAGGTTCACATGCGTAAATATAGCTAGATATGACTAATACTTATTTTCTGATATGACTTGTTGATTTTTTTGCTTGTTTGTTGAAATAGTTGTGCCGAATGTAAATTGGGCTTCCAGTAAAGGACAGAAACCTTGTAAATACAAATGTAAGGACAAAAACGATTTTCTATGTACTTTGAGCACATAACTAAGAACAGGCAACCAGGCGCAGGTGAGGAGGTGCGTCCCAGCCGAAGACACGAGCCGCGCTCGGCGCTCGCAGCGACGGCGCCCTGGGGCGAGCGGGATGTGCGGCCCGGCCTCCCCGCGGCAGTCGGGCTGCGGGGCCGGCTCGCAGCGCTGGCTGCCCTGAGCACTGCTGCCTGCCCCGCCAGCCAGCTGCTGCCTGCCGCTTCTCCTTTCTCTGTCTGCTAAATGGAAGGCACCTCTATAAATCGCCCTTCTGATGCATGCATTTAATACACTTACAGTTAGGTCAGCCCTAACCTGCCAAACTGTGTAGATTGAACTTCTTGAGTCTCTTGCACTAAGATGTATTTGCAGGAACTTGCATAGCTTTTGGCTGTCTAGAAGCCCACTTCAGGGTTTTGGCAGTGGTTCGTGGTAGGGGAACCTGCTGGTGCTCTGCCTGTCGCATTAGCGCTCGTATCCCTCTTGAACTTGCTGCTTCCTTGCTAATAATAAAATGAATAAAATGCAGTGGTTGTATTTGCCTCTGTGATTGTGGCAATATGCTGTAAGTTCATGCATTGTACTGCAGGCATGGTTTCTGTCTTTAAAGTACTTCAGCTTGAATGTAGGGCAATTTTTGTTGTTGTTTTTCCCCATAGGGGACGTGTTAGGAATACCATTCTTCGTAAGTGTCTCCCACACTCCCGTTCTGCCTCAGGAAACTCCTGAGGTGGATGTGATTTCAAAGGGGGCATTTGACTCTTGCTGGATTTCTCTGCCATGGATGTGGGCAGTTGTCCTTCTGATCCAGCTCTTGTCCTGGAAGAGGTGGTGAACAGCTCATTCCTACCTGCTGTTCCTAGGCCACGTGTGATTTTGCAAACCCCTGTTGCATCCTCAAATAGGTATTTCTTCTTTCGGCAGAGACTTAGGAATCCTTTCTGAAAGCCAAGCAGACTGTGTGCCTGAGAGCATACTCACGTTTTTGCTTGTTGGCCCCTTTGCAGAAATCTAATGGGTTTGATATCGATGGAGTTTATTTCAAAAGTAATATTGAATTATTGAATTCTGAAGAAGACTCATCCACTGATTATTTATTATAGCTTCTGCAAATTTTTCAGGTTAGAGACCTATAGCTTTCCAAATCTCCCCAGGATTTCTGAAAGAAAAGGCACCATATTTTCCATGCCCTAGTTCCTGAATTATGTAGTTTGCCGTAAGCCAGAGATTACATACTGCTATTAGTAGGTCAGGAACTTAATTCCTGAATTTTTTAGGTCTCTGGGATGTCATGATACGATTCTGTGATTTGTTCCTAAATGTACAGCTTCAGGTTTGGCCATATTAAAGCAGAGATTTTTTTCTTTTCCCTAGTTGACCCCGGTCCAGACATCGTTTGAATTATTGTTCAGCCTCCTCCATCTTTTTTTGCAAGTCTGATCAGTCCTGAATATGTTTTATTTTGGGTCTCTGATATAAATGTGGAATAATGTAGGGCCAAGAATGATCTGTGCTGGGCCTATCAGAAGTGTATGGGCTGGAGAACAGCAGTTTGTGGTTTAGTGTTTTGGCAGCTAAGCAGTCTTTAATCCACTTAATATATGTTGTGTTTTTGTAGTGCTTGGATACTGAAATCAAAACATTGTGTAACATCCAATCGTGATACGCCGAGAAATCTAAGCACATCATTGTCAGCACCGTTATCTTGTCAGCAAAGCGTGTAGTCCCCTCAGATGACATTTATGAAGTTAATTTGCCCAGGTCTTTTTGATTGCTGTTTGCTGTTTGCTGTTATTCTATTTGAAGAGTTCCATATCTGGATTCTTTGTTTTCACTGAGCTTAAAAGAAACTAAAAATTTGGAACCTTTCCATGCCAAAATCATTTTTTAATCCTTTTTTAATAATTGCTTTCTTCGCTATTTTGGCACTGAGACGATGTGCAAGTCAGCGCTTGCAGTCTGGGGAGCTGCTGGTCGTGCTCCTGGTTGAGCCCGTACGTGCAGTCCCTCTGGCAGCATTTGTTCGGGACACCAGCGACCCGCAGCAGGTGCCCTGGCTCCATGGCGTCCCGGTGACGTCTTCCTCGGGGAGCAGAAGGCGTTTCACAGCTCCCCAGGCTGAACCTCTAGCCATTAAGCTCTCTCCTCCTGCTCCGCCGTGCAGACGTTACAGAAAGTGCACATGAGGTCACTTGGGCACGGAGGTCATTGCTGTAAACAGGATTTACTGCCAGCTGCCCTGACCCCAAAACAGCATGTCCACACGTTATTTATTCAGCCTGGGATCCTTTTGTGCCTTCTGCATGTGAAGTCGATGTTCAAATCTAAATATGGAGTGTTGCTTTATTTGCTAAGAGGTGTGAGAGTGAGCAAACTGTGCTGAGACTGGCTGGCCCGTGTCTGCTGACGCCTCCCGTAGAGGACCTAGAGCAGGGGGGAAGCTGCGGTGATGTGATGGTGCTCACAGGAATTAGGCTCAGACCAAGCTGCCAGGGGTAGTTTTAGGTCTCTGCCTTGTCTGCCTGGCATGGACTGACTTTGCAGAGCTGCTTTCCCGGCTCCCCCAGCAGGCCTGGTGCTGCGGGGCAGGTCAGCAGCAGCTCCACGTGTATCCCCTGTGAGACCTCTGCCTCCTCCATTTCTTCACAGTCTCTTTGAGGAAAGATCCCCTATCCGTTCCTGGGGTCACAGATTTATTGGTTCATCGTATCTGTCACTGTGGCAGAGTCAGTATCAAGAACAGCTCTGGGACAACTTCTCGATCCCGGCAGTTCTCATGAGGTATCCCCACGGATACCTAGTTGGGAGTCATAATCTGCCACTGCCTTTTTCAAGGATATATTTTTAGAGTTGATTGCCTTTAAACAGGGCCAGTAGATTTACTGTTTGTTGTAGAATATCAAATTATGCTATTCCTAGAAGTGTAATACTGCATTTATTTGAAAGTCTAATATTAAGTTTATTTTAAAATGCATATGAGTGTATTTCTGAATGTATGCATATGTTAGAAGTTCATAATGTAATGTTAATCACAATAGTACAAGGAGAAATGAGAACTGCAGGCTCACTCATACTTGAGTAGGGTGTTTTTTTGTTTGCCTGTGCAGAGTACTGTACACTGCAGCTCTGCTAAATGCCATCTTTATCCATGCATGGCTTCTTCTGGTCATCTTAATCATTCAGGTTTGACTACCCAAGCACGGATTTGCAGTTCAGCTTCCAACAGGTATTTGTTGGAAACTTGCAAACTTGAATGCCAAAGATTTTACTTTTTGTTTTGTTTTCCTTCTTAACAAATTTTGGAAGAAAGCTTGGCACTTATTTAAAATATCCTACTAACAGTTATATGTCTGTGTGTGTTCATGATAAATATTGCACTTTGTTTTTTCAACAGGGAGATTGCAGCTATGAACGGGAGGTTCAGCCTTACTTACATATGGAAGATGTTAACGTCCGAAGGAATAGAAGCCCTTTTTCCAAGTCCAGCTCCACATTATTTGTTCGGAAAGCACAATCAACTAGAAAAACCCTGGTGCATAGGTCAAAAGCAAAAGCCCTTTTGCCTTACATAAATGATACTGAGACTGAATTAATTTCTGATTTTAAAATAACAAACACAAAGACACTCAGAACTTTGGGTTTAAATTCAGAAATGCCTGCAGTGCCTGCAGAAACTTGTGCTTTAGATTCTTTCACAGCAAGGGGACTTGCACTGGATAAAAGTACTGATCAGGGCAGCCAGGAAGATGATGAAATACAGAAGGTGACATTTGACTTAAATGAATTTACAGACTTATGTGACAGCTGTGAAAGTGCTGTAAATCATGAAAGTGCCCTAATAAAGGAAGGTAAATCTGTAGATAAAGCTTATAGCTCGCTGGACGCCAACCATGCAGATTCAGGTTATAGTAGCTTTACAGTTGAGAAGTCACCTGTTTCTTCTGGCTTATTTTATCTTCCCGAATCACAGTTAGATTCATTTGCACCTGTGACACCATCTGAGGAATCTCCTTGGTTAAAAGGTGTATTTTCTGGTGTGCAAAGGCTTTTATCACAGTCTCCTCCTCCTTTGACTAAGCTTGATGATTTTGCAAGCTCCATGGGAAGTGGAGAAGCAGCGATTTGTCCTGTTCAAAATGCTGTTCCCAGCAGTTCCTCAGACAGACTGCAGGACAGAGTATTCCCTGCTTCTTCTGAAGCTGATCGTTCACCACTGCCATTGGAAAATCCTTCGGAACTGCAAGTTACCCGTGAATTGTGCATCTGTGTAAATAGCTGTCTTGCAAAGACTGTGTTATCTTCTGAGGCTGCTGTTGGTAAAGCTGAAGAGGAGCTTCACTGGAGTGACAGCTTTGATAGTGTGTTTGACAGTGAAGAACTCACAGAAATTCCTACGAAAACACTAACAATAAATCACACTCCAGCAAATAACCCATCAAAAAGATGCTGCATTCAGGAAGATAGAGAAGATCTTCCAATTAATGATAAAAAAGTAGTTACTGATGAAGAGAAGAGTATACATTTATTTGAAGACGAATCCGTCTATGATACAAATGAGGATTTTTTTGCTGCACATGCAAAGCACTTGGTCACGTCAAACGTGGGTGAGGCTGGGCCTCGGCCAGCGTCAGGAGAAGGCTCCGAGTGGGCTCTTCCCGACGGGCACTGCTTGGATGCCCATGGCACCTGCCGGGAGCCGCCGGCGCGCTGCAAAATCACAGCCACGGAGGCGCCAGGTGATACGAGCGCGACTGAGCAATTTCTGGATGATGACGGTCTGTATGACTGTTCTCAAGAACTGTTTTCTGTTACCTTTGATCTGGGCTTCTCTATTGAAGAGTGTGAGAATGAAATCTTAGAAGAAGAAGATGTGAATGCTAATAATGTCCAGAAAGCAACTGGTGGCGATTTTGCAGATGTTACATCTGCTGAGGATAAATTACTGAATGATAACTCCAGGCTTCAAACACCAACCAAATGGGACCGTGGAAGTCTTGAGAGAGCAAACAGTTTCACACCATTGCCCTCCCAGGGCCAGAGGACAAGGCGCACAGAAATGCTGGGGGATGCTGCGGCTGCTGCTTGGAAGCCGGGAGACAGGATGGGAAGGGGCTTGCCTGCCGCTTTGGCAGCTTCCCTCCCTACCCCAACGGGAAGAAAGCTTCTGGCTGTTGAAGGTATCAAAAGAATTCCTGTGATTGTTTGCTCTAGTGTCAGGCAGGAGATTCAAGAGATGCCACTTACAGGAAAGGTAAATACGAATCCGGTTAGAAACACTCTTACTTTGAGAGTTCGATCTTGGATGCACTTGATTTTCCCTTGGAAAAAACTGAAATCCAAGAAGATGCAAACCTGCATATTTCATGTGCACTTCCTATCAAAGGTAGGGATTTCAATGGTAAACTTAGTTGCTAGCTTTGTGCGTAAATAAGAATGGAGAATCCAGTATCTCTTGAATCTTCAGCTAAGTTTTGACCAGTTTGGAAGGAGATGCCATACAACCACTATAATGGTTATAATACCAAAAACTGGCTCAATGAGGAGACCTTCCAGAAAAAATACCATCTTCTAACACATCCCATGTACTAACCAGCCATTTGAGGCTGGAATATGTATATACATACATGTATTGTTGCTATGCACACATATACACATTAGATAGAGTACACTGGACTGGTCTCTGAAATCTCTTTGCAAGTGCTACCAGTGCAGTCATGCGTGACCTATACAACTGTGTGGACTGTAGCTGTCTTAATCCTCACATATCTTACAGAATCATAGAATGCTTAAGGTTGGAAGGGACCTCTAGAGATCATCTAGTCCAACCCCAACTAGGGTCACCTACAGCATGTGGCTCAGGACTGTGTCCAAGCAGGTTTGGAAGGTCTCCAGAGAAGGAGACTCCACAACCTCCCTGGGCAGCCTGTTCCAGGGCTCTGGCACCCTCACTGTCAAGAAATTTTCCCTTAAGTTCCTGTGGAACTTCTGGTGCTTCAGTTTGTGGCCATTTCCTCTAGTCCTATCAGTGGCCACCACTGAGAAGAGGCTGCCCCATCCTCCTCACTGCCTCCCTTGAGGTACTGATAGACACAGGGTCAACATCACCCTGCACATCACCCTGCTCTGTTATACTGCAGACAATAGTGTATTCCTTCCCATTTCCCTTCCTAGGAAAGGGCCTTCTGAGCTTTCCTGAATGATTTTGTTATAGTCCTTAAACTTTGAAATTATGTGCAAATAGCTTGTTTGGTCGGTAAGGCATCTTTTTTTGATTGTCTTTGAATTTGTCTGCTGGTGGCTAGATTTCCTGAATACTCCCATTTGCCCAAAGCCACAATGCTTCCCAAGTCAGTGCGCTGTCAAACACCTGCCTCAGTTTGTTGAATAGAAAAAAAGCATAAGTTTAGAAATGTGTTTAATAAAAAACACCCTGAACTGATGGCACGGGCTTGCCGGGGCCTTCACGCTGGCTGATGTCCCGAGGCGTCCACTCCAGCAGCCCACCCGGAGCGCAGCGGGTGCTGACTGGGACGGCAGGGCCGGAGCCCCCGCAGCCTCCCAGGCTGATGCTCGCTGCCCTCGGCCCAGCTGCTGTCATGGGTTGGGCCCCTCCAGTCAGTCCCCCGCTGTGCTTTTCTATGAAGAAATTCATATCAGCAAGCACTAGAACTGGAAGGGAGCTTCCCCTATCCCACCATAAGAGCTCATAGCTCTTACCCTGCTTAGAGGAGCTCCTTCCCTTTCCTTGCATTTTTTCACCTACCCTTTGCTTTACCAGTCCTGGCTGTGGTCATCACTCAGAGAGTCTTTGGGCAAACGGGATTTATCCTGCCTCTCAGCTGGAACTTATTTATTGTGGTTAACAAGGCTAACGAGAACAGTGTTGGCCTCCTGGATCAATAAGCAATCTCTCCTGTGGGTGCTTTTGTAAGAGGTGGGTTTTGTAAGAGGCAGTTGGCTATAGCAATATTGTGTTGTGAACAATACATTTTCTTTCAAATGCTGTGTGCTGTTTTTCTGTAGGAACAAGCAGTGAAAGTGAAGAAGAGGTTGTTATCCGCGTCAAAAATAGGAAAAAAGAAAATGTTTTGAAGTCCCCTGATGTGAGTCTTACTGCGGGGGCGGGGGGGGGGGACAAGAGAAGCAAAGAGGGTGCAAAAGCCCAAACACAGAAGCAAAAGTCCTCTCTGCAGTTATACTCTTTTCTGTTTACATAGGTTATGAATGACAGCGATTTTGAATCACCGGTTCATGCCATCAGAAAACGTAGACACCCCCTTAATGTGGTTAGTATGCGCTTTGGGGGAGGTGGAAGAAAAATAGTACCAGCTTGTTTAGGGATTATATTTTTAAACATTTAATCTTCCTCCAATCAGTAGGCAAGCATTCTTATAAAAAGATTTTGTGCCATCTGAACATAATCTTTTCCTTCCTTCATTTTTTTCCCAAGTTCTTCTAAGATTAATTTGTACTTGTTTGGCAGTGAATTATTGCTGTAGACATAAGAGCTGAGCCTTTGTGAGAGGCACTAAAATAACCTTTCTTCCAGCAAGCTTTTAGTCAACAAATTGTTCATATCACATTTAACCTGATTTTTCTTCCCCAAAACACATTTTCTTACTCCTTTCTAAAGAGTTGTTAGTTTTCTGTTTAACAGAATGGTTAGCATTATTGTATTGTTTTTTAATTTCAAGCTTGAAAAATCAGACGTTGATGAAAAAAAGTTATGTTGAAGGATATCTGTGCAATTATAATGCTTTGCTTGCTTTAGCCTTGCTTATTAAAGTGCCTGTGTCTTGTTCCTTTAGTCAGATGTGTCCAGCGATGACAGTGTGGATTTTCACAAGAACCCCAGGAGGACCCCAGAGAGCAGCGCAGCAGCCTGCAAGGAGAAACAGCTAAGAAGTGCAAAACGGCAAAAGGTCAAGAGCAACCTCACACGCAAGGTAGGAGCTTACCTGCCCTTTCTAACTCTTCAAAGGGCAAATTTGGAGCTGCTTGCACTGGAGTTGTAATTTAGATAACTAAAGTGCTTTGTCAGAACTGTACGTGTGTAAGTATAGATGTTTGCAATGTTTCAGAAAAGAACCAAAGCTAGAATTGGTGTTATTCTACTTTGTGTCCAAACTGCAAGGGTAAGTTCCAAATATTTTCTAATTTGTCTAAATTTAAAACCTCATAAAAAGCCAAAAAATCTCAACACTCATCTCACAGCCTTAGGACAAAAACTTACCTTGCCATGGAGTCATTCTGGTGCCTGTGTGTATATATCTATTTTTATGGCATTATGTAGAATCTTAAAATCTAGTGATATTACAGTAGACATGCAGTTGGGCAGCAGTTCACTTACAGGACATCATTTATTACTGTTGGTGTTAATACATGTTTCACACAAGTTAGCTCCACATTGGAGATGAGATGAAACCTGGGAACAGTGGATAATGAATTTACCTCCCACCTCTGTTGCCTGACTTTCAGAGGAGTCCCCAGGTCCCTGCGTAATAACATTCTGATGCAAAAAAAAAAAAAAAAAAAAAATTTTACACTGCCAGTAGAGAGATACCCAAAGGTCAGTTAGATTTGAGAAATTCAGGTTCTTTGCCAGAACTTATGTTATTAGGACACCTGAGATATGAATATATTACCTACTCTAATGGTTTCAGCTTGGGACATCTTAAGAGAGCAGATGCTTCCCTCCACCCAAAGCTTAAGTCTTAGCTCAGTATTTTATACTTGAATCTGTCAGTGCATCAGGAACTTGCCAGAGTGCAGAGCTGGGGGTGTATATTCATAGTAAATTGAAAAGCTCTTGGATAGGCATGCACGTGCATTCCTCTAGGAGGAGGTTACAGTAATCGGCACTATGAGGCACACTGCATATTTTTAATGCTTGATCCAACACGCACAGAGAAGTATCTCGTGGTTCCTGGCTTGAACAGTACCTTTTGGGAGCGCACGTCTAGGCAGTAGGATCGTCTTCATTATGGAGACTTCCCTGGAGTACCAGTTCTCTCTGTTCTGGAGTGCAAAGAGAAAAGGAGGTGTAAGGTCCATTTTCAATTTTATTTAAACATTTTTTTAAAACCAAAAGGATCATGGAAAAGAGCGTGTTATACGTGTTCATATGAAATTTCATTTTGCCTTCGCAACCTAAGCCCTGTGTGGATGAAGGTGTCAGAGTGCGGCTCCTCAGAAGATCACGACGCCAAAGCCACTCGCTGGCCCAGCTCCAGCGCGGGTGTCCTGCCGGCTGCTGCCCGCAGAGCCGTAAGCGCTGTGCTCGGCTGGGATCAGATTAACGGAGCTCGGGGACAGCCCAGAGTGACCAAAATAGCCGGCTGGCGCTGGGTGGGATTCAATAGATCATTTAAGAACCCAGTAGCAATTTATTTCCTGTGTGTGACTGGACTCTTGGCTAATAGTTTTTATTGTCACAGTGTGTCGCTGCAGAGTTTGTCCTCTCCATAGTCCTCCACAAATAAGAAGGATTAAGGCTAATTGGCAATAGCACTGCGTGTTCTTTCCTGTAAGCAGGTAGCTTGTGTGTTTGAAAAGAATCAGAGCTCCTCTAGCAAAGGGACCCTTGCTAATGCCTGCCAGCCTTACTGAGTGCTGTAAGCAAGTAAGCTCGGAGACAAGACTTAGGAAAATTTGGATAATCTGAAATGTCGCTTATTATATGCAAAAGATGCTTCACTCTTCCTTGTGATAAAGCAAAATGTACATTATATTTCAAACATCCCAAAGGCAAACAAATCATTCTTTTTGAATAATTGAGATACATAATGATGATTTTTTTTTTTCACATATTTTACTTCTATGTTTATAGCTGAAATTATAAGGGAATATAGCTTATTGTAGCATAGTATAAGTATCTCTGAAAAGGCATCTTTCTTTTTTGTTTCTCTGGACATCCTTTGGTAGGTTCTGTTGTTTCTTGGAACTTCAAGGTTTGTATCATTTCTCCTTTACTGAAGGTCCTTTGTGAAGTGTCGCAATTTCAGTGAAAGAAGAAAATTTCCTCAGTATTTAATTGTGTTGTCTGATGAAACAACCCTAAGTCCTAAACAGAAAAGGCCAAACTGATACGACGTCTGCATCTGAACTTTCGGAGGGACTGAGGTTTATTGGTTTTGTTTTTGTAAGCAATTCCAAATTAAAATGAGTAAAGACAGGTTTATAAAAAATATATTGTTGTGCACCTTTGTTGCCATATGTCAGTAAACTTGGTACTTCTTAACTAGTCTAGATGCAATGCAAGCAGTACTATGCTCTGGGTGACCCTTTGTGTGCAGGAGGTTGGACTAGATGATCTCTAAAGGTCCCTTCCAACCTTAACAAAACGATTCTTTGATTCTGTGCACACTCTGTACCTTTGGCTAGTGTTTGTGAATTGGCTCCAGCTTCACCTTCCTGTTGTGGTGGGAGTGATCTTCAGGCTCTTTCATGCATTTCACAGAACTTTGTGTTCTTAGCATCACTTCCCTTGTGCTGGATTCTGTTTCCTAACACCTCTGGTCACCAGTTATCTTCTGAAGTCCTGAATTAATGCGATTGAGGATCTCACATGCAACATTAATTAATTGGGAGCCAGCTTCTCTAACTTAAAATGTTTGTATTTTCTTCTTTTTTTAGGATGCAGCAAGGCAGTTTTTGGAGGAAGAAGCTGAGCTTTCCCAGCAAGATGCGGATTGCATTTCATCTGATGAGAGTGATGATTCAGAGAATGAGCTGAACTCTTCACTTGCCCAGTTTCTCAATGATGATTCAGAGTTCACCCAAGTGTTAAATGGTGAATGAAGAAAAATTCTGATGGTTTTAACATGGGAGATATTGGTGAAGTGGTGCACAGCAGGCAGGGTCATTCCGTCAGTTACTGCACATGTCAGTTTAAAAGCAGTAAGCTCTTCAGATGTGGTAAACCAAGCATTTCCAATCTTTATTTGTACCTTCTCCATTCGTATTCCCAGGAGTTTCGTGCTAGGTACCCCCCTGAAAGCCTTTGCAGTGCAGTAGCTGTGTGCAGGCTTGAATGAATTCCTTGAGGAGTGTGGAGTTTGGGAGATGGCCCTTTGCTGAGGACCAGCCCACTGCCACGTGCTCCAGTAGAACTGCACAGAAGCAGCTCTCCATTGCACTTAGAAATTTCTGAAACTTTCAGGTCTTTGGTAGAGAGAAATCTGAAATATGATATGAAATAAAGGTCTGAAATGTCAAGATAAAATCACAGTGCTGACACTGTCAGAGATGGAATTCATGCTTTTATTTGGGGCTGAGGTGAAGTGCATTAATGAACCTTGTCTTTCCACTGTTTTCTTTGCGTAATGGAAAATGCAAAAACTCTTACTCCCATTAAAGAGGTTCCCAGAAGTTTTTCCTGAGGCTTTTCCTTCTTCACTGAGAACTGTTCCTTCTAAGCTCCTGTGTGTGTAAGCCCACCCCTATATCCTAGCTCCTGGAACAAGTTGTCCTTTCTATTTTGGGAGGGGCTGGCAAGACGGAAAAGGGAGGTACTGGGTGGGGTTTACCTGCAGGTGCCCAACTCTTCTCTCTGCTGTGAGCAGCCTGTGCTGTCTGCTGAGAAAACCTTTTTTAGGGCAGCTCTTGATGAAAGCCCTCTGGGAAGGCCAAGCCTTTGTCTTGCTGGGATCTTTAGAGCGGTCTGGAGAATTTCAAATTCTTTTTTTTTTTTTTTTTTTTTTTTTTTTTTTTTTTTTTTTTTCCCTTTTTTTTTGTGAAATACAGATTTTTGGGGAGATTATCATGAAATTGTTTATGGAAAACATAACAAAATAATGAAAGAATTATATATAAAAATAGTTTATTTTCTTTCCTTTTCTTTCTTTTAATTTAGAGTCTGAGATGAAAGGAGTTTACCTGGAATCGGTGCGTAGTCCGGCTCTTGGCAATAGATACAAAATGGTTCACCGGGGATTCAACAGCAGGGCAATTTTCTCACAGGTATGAAATACAATGACTGCCATCTGTGTAAAATTCAGTTTATATATAACTCTATTTAAGTTTTAATCTTACTTTGGAGTGTAGCTTTTGGCTTCCTTTTGATTTCTAAGTTTAAAAAGCTCCCACACAGGTGCACTGTTCCTGCTGGAGAGAGATTGTGAGGCAGTTTGAAGGGAAAGGATCTCAACCGCTACAGTCCCCTCCTCGCTGAGAGGCAAGAGCAGGGCTGCTGCCGTGGGGGCTGCTGCTCCATGCAGGACTCTGCGTCACCCCCAGCGTCCCAAGCTCTTGTGCCCCTCTCTGCTGTCTGCCACTGTCTGACAAGACACTGACTTGCATCTTCCAAGGAAGGTTCCTTTGAGTCATGTGGTATTTCCAGTGTCTAACTGGCTTCAGATTTAGGGAGAGAAGCAGTTCTGCAACGTAGGGGTAGCAAACAGCTTGGGCATATTCCTGGTCCTGTTACCCACTGCAGGGCAGTTTGCCCTGAGCTCTTGATGCCAGACAAGCAACGATGCTGAGAGAGAGATCCCCTTTTCTCTAGGCCAATTTGAGGTTAACTACTGGAATGTGAGTTTGGAAGCAGTTCAGAAGGGATGAAGCAGCACACAAGGTGGTGCTCGCACTGCGCCGCGGTGTCCCGTGCAGGACACCTCCTGCTCCCCAGTGCCCACATGGCATTACTGCCCTGCGGGGCTGCCCGTCCCCTGCACGCGCCCTGCCCGGGGCGGTTGTGGAGCGTGCACGGCCTTCCCTGATCTGTCCTCGGCGTTCTGCATCACCCCAACGCTGCACATGCCAGATGAACCACTTGCAGCACTGGGTTTTTCCCTTATGTGCCTTTAACTTTCCATTCTCATTTCACAGAGACCAAGCCTGGTAAGTAACTGATAAAATTGGAAAAATGGATGCTCAGAATTGTTTCTCAATCCCCTCTCTCCCAGCAAGGTTCTCTTTATCTATCCTGCATATATATATATAAATATATAAATAAAATATTCTATATCACCTTCAGCACTGCAAAATGGAGGTCTGTATTTGATGAGAAGGCTAAATTGTTTCATGACCATCTGTGCTCTGTGGTACCTATGCACAGGATGCCCTGGGAAAGTGAAACACAAAGCGAGAACAAGGTTAATAGAGTTTCAAAACTTGCTGTTTTTCCTTTCGCCCTTCCCCCCCGCTAGATTCCTGAGCAAGATGAGGCTTATGCAGAAGACAGTTTCTGTGTTGGAGAGGAGCAAGAGGAAACGTGCCACAAAAGTGGATCTAGCGAGGAGGAAGTGTGTGTTGATTTTGATCTCCTAATTGGTGAGAGTTTTGCTAAGGGAAGAAAACAGTACCTCACTCGCCGTAGAAAAAAGCTGAACCAGGTCAAGATGGGAGACGGCTCTGCCGCTCCCGCACCAAAGAAGAAGCCATCCCGAATTATCGTCCTTGATGACTCCAGTGGGGAAGAAACGAGTGTGGGTGAGGAGAAGCCCGTGGGAACGGGCTGCTGCAGGACACTACAGGGAAATGCCCAGTTACCCAGATCTTTGCCTTCGGTCCCTTCAGCACAGCACAAAGAAGTTGCTGGAGAAATCCGTGCTCGTCAGCCTCCGGAGAATAAGGGTCAGGCTCTTCTTAGCCTGAAGGCTTCAGTGTCTGAAACGCTCGATTTTCACCCAGAAAGTCGAGTCCGGAGCAGATGTTCCTCATCAACTGTCACTAGCTCTGATTCCAGGAAAGAGGATTTTGGGGCTCCCGCTGAGGTTGGTGTTAATTTGAAACACAGGCTTTGATCTTGCCTCACACTTTGCTGAAGCAGCGTGGGGGGCTCATGCTTAGCGGGTGTTGCTGGGCGGGCTGCCAGAAACACACAGCAGCCCTGAACGTGCTTCTGCTCGGGCAGCGCCAAGTGCAGCCTTCCTTTCTAGCTTTACAGTATCGCCTTTTTCCTTGGTGTAGGAAACTTTTGTGCTTGCAGTAGAGCTGGAGTTTGTCTTAGCGAGGAGCAAATGAGAACTGAGGATTAGATGCTGCCATCAGCCTGCTGGCCGTGGAGCAGTATGGATTGGTTTCACTTAGCAGAGAGATTCCAGCAACCTGGGGTCAGGATTACTTTGCTTTTGTAGTTATAAAATTCTTCTTCACTGTCCTAAATTAAAAACCTGCATAATCTGAGGAGGTGTGATTCCTGAACTTCTGTGCATGTTTTTCTGTCTCACTTACTGCTTACAGTATTCAACTTTTTGTTGAATTTATTATTGTTAGTGAATGCTGCATATGTCTGTGATTTAAACCACTGAATGCTCAACTAATTTGGGAGATTGATTTATTTATTTGGCATGTTGTTCTTTGGCTTTATGCTTCTGTGTTCCCTTAGAAATACTGTGTGATTCTCCACATTTGCAGGTGGAAAGTTCCTTGAGGAACACCCTGAGGACCCCTTCAGCTGCACCCTGTCCCGCTTCCGGAAAGCCCGCATCAACTGCGAGCCTTGACCCCCTGGAGAGAAGAGCTTCCCTCTGTGTCCTGGTAGACAGTCGTGAGATCTCCTCGGGCCCTGACGTGATATCTTCCCTGAAGGCCGTTCACGGCGTCAGGGTGCAGGTCTGCTCGCTGAGCAGCAGCGACTACATCGTGAGCAACCGCATGGCAGTGGAAAGGAAATTTCAGTCGGAATTACTGAACTCTGCCAATAGGACTAAGGTTATCCAGAGGATCCAGCGCTTGCAGAGCATCTTTGAGAGGATATGTGTGATTGTGGAAAAGGACAGGGTGAAAACAGGTGCGTGTTCTCTGGGAGGTCCACACCAGCTCTGTGCACAATAAAGGTCTGAAACCAGCTGTGTTTAAAGCCTCCATAGGAGCCTGGCATTAAGATCACAGGTTAAACATTAAAGTTGGCTTTGTGTTGAGGGTGCTTGGTATACATTAAGATCCACAACTGCTTAAAGAGGACTTCTCTACTGGAGCAAGGGAAAGCAAGGTAACCATGTTATCGTCACCAAGTTAATATGCTGAAAAGTCACCTTCAGGACAAAGAGGGCAAGAATGATGGAGTGAGGAAAGTGCTTGCTCTGAAGTAGAAGTTGACTCGTGAGAAAACACGTGCTCTCTGTCAGACTGCATAGGAAAGTTCTTCCCTGTGGAACCGGTGGGAAGGGTAGCATGGCTTGCTCAGGTGCTATGTGTTAAATCTGCCTTCAAAAGGTGTTAAAAAAGGAAAAGCAAGCATTAAAATATATAATAACTGGTACTGAATAATTGGAAGATAATCAGCTGACTGTAATCAGTTTTTTAGAAAAAGGCAAAAGAGTCCTTGTACAAAGAGTTACTTTGGGAAATCTCTGAGCAATTGCTTCATGTCAGCAAGTACAGAAGAGATTCTCAGATATGCCTTGATAATCCCACCTGGGAAATCTGGGCTATTTCTTAAATTAATTCATACAGTCTGGACTAGCCCTTTGCTTTAATTGCATTATGTAGTCAAGTGATTTTCCTAATGTTGCCTATTCCCAGTGCCATCTAGAAAATTAAGTAATTTAAAGAAGTCCTGCCCCTGCTTTAAAAAAGATGAAACTTGAGCTCACAGCTTCAGCTAAACCACAGACATTTGGGGGATACAAAGCACTGCTATTGAAAGAGTTATTGTGGATGTAGCTTTGTTTTTATGCCCTAAATGTAATATCTGTGCTAGTCTAACCAGGAACATGGTGCTAGAGCTGGTCACTGAAGATGCAGACTGTCCTGGGGCCGCTCCCCTGCCCTCGTTTCCTTTGCGTTGCCTTTCTGCCCACCATTGAAGCCACCGTTCAAGTGCTTTTCTTCTTGTGCTTGTGGCTTTACAAAACCTCTCTAGTCTGTCCTGGTTATTCATTGTTTATCACACATTCAATTTCTTCACCATAATTTAGGATTTATAGAGAAGTCTCACTGAGTTTTTCTGTTGCAACTCTCAGGAGAAACGTCAAGATTTTTCCAGAGGACTCAGCACTATGATGGAGTGCTCTCCGCCTTCGTCCAGGCTGGGATCCGAATCCTTTTTAGCTCCTGCCAAGAGGAAACTGCCACTTTGCTGAAAGACTTGGCCTTGGTGGAGCAGAGGAAAAACGCTGCCATTGTAGTGCCGGCCGAAGTGGAGGGCCACAGGCAGGAGATGCTCAACTTCTACTTGAGTATCCCTAACATCAGCTACTTGGCTGCGCTCAACCTGTGCCACTCCTTTGACTCAGTGAAGAAGATGGCCAACAGGTAAGAGCGAGGTGATGGGCATGTGCTGGGAGGCTCTCGCGCCTCACGGCAGTGACTTTGGCTGGAGCGAGGCAGTAACACCTCTTCCTGCTCCTTTCCCATCTCTCTAACTTCACCCCGGCCCTCAGGCTGCAGTGTGTCACAGAGCAGGCCCTCGTGGGCAAATGATGGCACTGGGGCAAAACAGGGATAGCTGCTTGGAAAGGCTGCCCAATTCTCCCTCCTTTCCCTAGTTTGCTAGCTGTTTTGGGCTTAGAGGCATTGCTTGGTCCTCAGCAGGGGGCTGGGACCATCCCTGCCTCCTCCAGGGGCTGGTGGGTGGGAGGGGGAACCTGCCCTGACCTGCCTTCGTCACTGTCTCACCCTGGAGCTCCTGCGGCCCCCCAGGGGAGGCAGGATTGCCCTGAGCTGCCGCTTTTGTGCCTTGCTGCTCTCCCCACAGCTCTGCTGTCGCCACACCTGCCCTGTCCTCTCTGCCTTTCTCGGCCTCTTCACTAACACGTGGAGCTTGTTCCTCTTACTGCACTTATTTTCTGTGCCGCTCTCCTGCGTAGTCTGGAGTGGCCTCAGCTCTGGCCCTGGACACGTCTCCCTGGCAGGGAGTTTCCCGCCTGGCTCCACGTTGTGCCCGTGAGTGCCGAGCAGGGTGTGCGAGAGGGTCTCCCGGTGTCTTGCAGCTCCCCGGGGGACGTGGCCGCCGCTGCCCGCGTGAGCCAGCAGAAAGGGGAGGAGATCGTCCGCTACCTCCGCTACGCCTTCGACGCGCAGATGCTGCCCCAACCCCTCCGCCCCGGAGCGAAGAGCTGAGGGCGCGAGCCCCGGCCCCCGCCCGGGGGCTGGTTTCCTTTAACTGCACTTTACCTCGTTTTGATTCTCTGTACACTATGTAAATAAATCCCTGCAGCCAGGGCAGGCGCTGCGTGGCGCGCTGGACCCACGCACGGTTTCCTCGCGGGGTGCGAGGCCGTGTCCCCGCAGCGGCTGCCCCCGTGCAGGCGCCTGGGCCGCGGCCGTGCTGCGAGTGGCAGCCGGAGCTGCCGGCTGGCACCGGCCCCGTCCCCAGCCCCCTGGCCGCGCTGGGGCTTGGTGCCGCCACCCTGTGGCCGCTTGGGAGAAGGACGCCTGTCCCTCTGTCCCCGCTTGGCCCTTGGCTCGGCGCGGGCTGGAAGGGGAGCCGGGCCCGGGCGGCCGCGGCCTGGGGCGGAGCGGGGAGGCCAAGGAAGCAGCAGCAGCAGCGCCGCGTGAGCTGCTGGCAGCGCTGCCAGCGGCGGGGCCCGCGCCCCTGGCGCTTACACTGCTCCAGGGCGCCCCTCTTTTCTAGTCAATGAAACAGCCCCTGCTACAAGCTGCACAGTGAAGGCTCAGAAAGGTCTGGAATCCAAGTGCTGGACACATTCCCCCCCCTGCCCCAACCAGTATCTGCTCAGAGCTTTTTCTTCTATACTACTACTACTCAGAGTAGGGGACAGTGCTTCCTCTACTTTTAAGAGGAAAATGCTTTTAAGATACTTAAGACTCTCAACTCCAGAGATGTTTCTCTACCTCTTCACAAAGAGGTTGTCAGATACTTAGTACCTTTTTATTACATTAAGGACAGGTAAAAGAGCCAGATTAGGAAAATAAAAAGCAAGTCTCGGTTGCTACAGACTGCAGAGCAGTATATCTAAAAGTTGTTTTTAACCTTAAAATGAAACAATCCAAAACTTTACCGCTTACTGGCAGAGGCATACATTTTCTTCTTGCCCCTTTCCCCAGAAAATATTGAGCATAGGAAAGGAGGAGCCAAGGAAAGATAGTGGCACTTGGTACACATGAAAAGCTGCAAACATCACTGACAAGGCAGCAAGACAAGTAAATATTTTAACGCCATAATAATTGTGCAGACCACGATTTCCAAACTGAACTAATGGAAGACCACAAGAATACCAGGTGAAGGAGGGCTAAAGGCCTTCAATTTAACTGTATTATGTAAGAGAGGGTATAGAGCTGGTGACCTATTAAAGTCCAGGAAATTTATTAAGCAGAAAAATAGGAATCTTCTTCCTCTTCCGATGATGAATCTGCTGCCTTGGGTACAAAGAGCTGCCCTATAACTGAGGTCTGCTGCATGTCTGCAATAAGAAAAACAGTGGGGACAATGTTAGTGTCTGGGGCTGTAGTTTAATGCCCTTGTGTTTAAAAATAAAAAGTTATAAATTCCAAAAAGCAAAAATGGTAAAGAGAACCCAAGACTGCTGAAAAATTTAAGATTATGTCTGGTTTAAGATTTGTCTGGATGCAGACACCCCCAAATCAATGGCAGAATCAGAGATCTAGAGGGGAAGGAATAAATCAATCAATCAGTGAATAAGCCAGAACTGGAGACAGGAAAGAAGTGCTTACTTTTATCAAAGGTGAACGTGGTGGTTCTGCATGAAGCTGGCGTAGCAAATACAGCTCCTGCCTGAGGAAAAGGAAAGGAGGGCTGTTAAACACCTGCAACAGCATCAACACTGTGTGAACATCAAAACAACACAACAGGAGGAGGAAGAAACAGGCAAAGACTCAGTATTGCAACAGCCTGAGAGTGTCCTGTTGCTCTACTGCATTGTCAATGAATATAGAAAATTTTTTACTACCATAAAATCTTTTTCCTGATTTTGTTTTACTACCATAAAATCTTTTTCCTGATGTAGAAGCACTGGCCAATTTCCCTACTTTTAGAACTTGGCTTTTTACAGAAAAAATAGTGATTAGTTAAAAAAATACAATAGTTTTTTTTTTTTTTTTTTTTTTTTTTTTCTACTGATTTTCCAGGTGGACAATAGATTTCACTGTTTTTTTTTTTTTTTTTTTTTTTTTTTTGAGGTATTTCCCAAAAGAAAAAAAAACAGAATTACAAAATCCAGGCCATTAAATGAACAAATGCATCAGTCATGGACTAGGTGGGTTAAGGGAATTTTGCTTCCTCTCTGAAGGTACTCTGCAGGAATGCATAACAGTAACTTCATGCACCTACAGATCAAATTTGTCTTCCCCCCTCCCCCAGAGTTACTAAGTGCTTTTATACTTAATCATATCTGCAGTTAGCTCTTGTCTAACAAGATTTTTCTCCAAAATATGTAGGTTTTGGGGTGTCTCTTGGGGGAGAAAAGGAACAAGGCTTTTTCTTTCGTGAATACAGTTGTTACCCACTTTTGCCCACTGTTCAGCAAAACTTTGTACCGCTACAGGAGGAAGTAGCCAGAGATCAAGCACAACAGCCTTACCGATTTCTTCCTGATGTTGTCCCAGGTGCTTTTCTTGCCATATGTGTTCTGCATTCTGAACACGTGCCTGTCATAGTCATTCCTGCAAACAGAAACAAGGTATTTGGTATGAACAGAGTACCTGGGTGTGAGAAGCTGTTGGATAAAGTTGCAGCTATTATTCACTCAGCTCTAATTCAGGAAGAAAATTAGCATGGTCATTAAGAATCACTCATGCTCAATTAACAAGTATAATAATAATTTGAAGAAAATACCTCAATATAGAAGTGATCTCTTGTATCAAGAATTAAAACACGTGATCTAAGTATGAGAGGAAAAAGCTTTGTCCTTACCAAAGATCTTAATTCCTTTCACACTGGATAAAATGACACTTTTTCCCCCCAGCATGGAAGAATCAGTTTTTCAATAACGTCTGAAGCAAGAGGGCTCAGCATATTTAATACTAAAAGTGAGCAGAGAAACTTCTGCCAAGTTTGAAGCCCAAATCACCATCCTTGGAGTGTAAAAGTATGTTTAGTTGAGAACTTTTGGGAAAGTTCCTACTAGTTTATTTAGTAGCTCAGACTGAACACAGTTGAATGGAAGAACTTTCTCTGAACAAATACTTGAGCAACTGCAGATTTCTGACACAAAAAGCAGCTGAATTAAAAACTTCCAAATGCCATATTTATTATTTAGAATTCATCCCTACTACTTCTTGCATCCTCACTCTAAATCAGAAAGAAAATATAGACATTGACTTTAGCATCTTCACTTCTCCGTGATCCAAATAAACTTCCATCCCTATCTTAAAGACTTAGCTCTCCTTTTCCCAGGTCAGATCTGATCGGTAGGACAGCTCAAGTGCTTAAGTTAAATTTGCATGCCCAGTAATTCTAGTTCTGCTAGTCAGAAGAGAACAGGAACTGTGAAGTTTAAGCCAGTAACTGTCAGCAGAATGAATATGAAAAAAGGAAAAATAACACCAAGCAAAAAGAGAGTTATGGGGAAATGGCTTCTGGCAGCACTTGCACAAAAGCAGCAAGCTGTCCTTGGGAAGAGGCTAAGCAGGTGCTGGAGGGGCCAGGCAGGCTGCAGCTCCTACCTGTTGATGGGTCCCAGCATCCCCGGGCTGATGTGCTCGCACTGAGGCGTCTTCTGCAGCGGGAACAGAGCCGCCGACGGCGTCACCGGGTTGTCCGTAAGCGCAAAGTCGGCATCATCTTGGCTTCCCGGGAACAGCGGCAGCTATAAAGCCACATTAACACAGTCAGTAACTTGTGCTCTAGCAAAAACCTCCTCAAGCAGCTTCTTACAGCTCTATCTCTGACCGCAGCAATAGCGATCGCTCCTTACAGCTCCGAGAGCCTCCACTGTCCCTCTTCCCCAGCTTCCTCTTCCCCAAGATCAGGAGCCCCAAACTTCAAGAGGGAGCTGCTCTGTTCCTGTCATGACCTCGGTTGCCTTTTTCTGGCTCCTCAGCGGCATGGGTACCACGATTGCACACAGTGCTCAGGAGGCAGATACTTGAGGACCTCATATGGCAGCAGAATGAGGCCTCTGCCATCTTCTTCATACTCTGCTTGTTGATGCCCAACTTTTTACTGACTTTTTAGTGCTACTACACATTCAGAAAATAACTTCAGATTAAAGTTACAACCTTGGAGCTGACCATTGCTAAGCAGGAAGGTTTCAGCATCGCCCAGTAAACTTCTGGCCCTTTCACTCTGCGAAGATACAGAAGAACTGAAAAGACTCAAAGGGGGGAGCAAAGTCCGTGATCAGACCCGCAGGGTGACAACCAGGACAGCAGGGCCTGGCGAGCACCAAGGCTCAGCAGGTGGCAAGTGCAGGGTGCGCTCACCATGCGCTCCAGAAGGAGCCCAGCTGGTTTTGCACAGATCAGCCTGGGCAAAAGGAATTTGAACCCAGGGGCTGGGACACAGTATTGGATGCCACATTCCAGCGGAGGAGGAGCCTCCTGGAAGATCTCTCTGCAAAACCAGGGCATCTTGGACACAGATGCATCAATTCTTTTGTAGCCAAACTGCACATAGTGGTTATGGCGATTTTCTTGTCATCCTGGAGTTTATAGAAAGGAATCAAATTACCACTGTTAAACTAGCACTGCATTTCTGGGTGCAGGCCAGGATAAGAAATGCAGGCAGCTCTGGGCAAAAGGTTTTCCAGCCAATGAACCAGGAGAGTGGGTAAATAAGCAATATGCGAGGTAGGAACAAGAGGGCAGCAGCACTTCTAAGGAAGCCTCCCCTCTCCCCACCAACAGCCAGGGGCAACTGTGTTTAACCTGGCACCCCTTCAGGCAGGAGCGTGGCTGCAAAGAGCAGCCCCAGAGGCAGCCAGGGCTGTGGAGTGTCACAAAGTCTCCCCCGCTCACGGAGGGCACTGGGGTGCACTCCAGCATCACTAACACAGGGAGTGCTGCTTCACACTTACGTGGAGCAGAATGAGCAGACTCTTACAGTGCAGGAATTCCACTGAACTCGCAGTCAGGAAAGCATGCATGTACATTCACTGCTTTCCCAGATTTACCTTGACTCTTCTATTTTGAAAAGGCGTCGCAGTGAAGATATCGTCGTGGTTGTCCTTTGGCATGTGCTCCAGGAAATCCCTCATCTGCTGCTTTCTCTTGAAGGTTCCCACTTTAGCAGTTACCATAACTGGTTCTTTCTTGTCTACATTAATCAAAACATAGTAATTGTTCAAAGACATTAGTTTTTAGGATTTAAAAATAGTAAGATTTTTAAATTAATCAGTTGTATTCCATGTTACAGAAACAAAATTCTGTCCCATTGGAGGTTTCTTATGACACATCTGAATCTCTACATGAATTTATGCCTTTCAGAAGAAAATTTCTGCAATAAGCTTTTAATTAAAAGCTTATGCTAGAGCCTCACACAGCCTTTGCAAATATTGAACATCACCTATTTTATTAACATTTCAACAGAATTATTCACACATCTGGGTATCATAGAAAGCAGGGAGATTTACCACCTGCGTCAAGGGCTGAAGCACAGCTGGACAGGGCTCTACCGCAGTGTTCCTGACAAGGTTTGCAGCCACGTGCACGTAGGCCCATGGAGGCTCTGCCCCTCACAAGCCCTACCTCACTTGCCTCTCAGAGCTACCTGAAGGGCAGAAAGGACTTTAGCTCCTACGCTGCAAGTCCTGCAGCTTCTGTTACACGGGGTGGACAAGATGACCCCAATAGACTCCTCTGCCCTTAAAGACCAAGGGCTGGGTAACCTAGGTCATCTCCTCTGGACAGAGGAAAGTTTAAGCTCCCAGTAAAGTTAGTACCTTTCTCTTCTCTCTCTGTTTTTCGCAAAGCCGTCGCCTTTGCGGCGCGTGTCCGGGAGCCCTTTGCCTGTTGCTGCTCCATGTACTTGTGGTGACACTCCTCTGCCGAGCGCGAGCCCACGGCCATGGCCACCTCCAGCCAGAAGCCGCTCCTGTGCTTGGGAAACGCCGCCACGGCCCTGCGAGGGTGAGGGAACAACAGCCGTCACCGCACCGAGCGCCACCCTGACGGGTGGGACACCCTGCACACACCGGCCTTGTGGAGCACCCGGCTCACTCTGCGCCCGGGCACTTCGAAATGTGCCAAGATCTACATGAGCAATTCACGCTAATGCCTCGGTGTCATGAGAAACTTCTTCCTTATTTGCAGCAGTTACATTATTTTCACTGAGACACAAGCTCACAACCTTTCAGGTTTCTATTCTTAAAACACATACATTGTAATTTTATTAATGCCTATATTAAATACTGCCCAGGAGCTGGTTTAAGTAGTGCTAGAGTACAGTAGTTCAACATTCCTGTCTTTTGGGCCCCTTCATGAAGTCTGAACATCTTCCTATGTGTTTAATTTTTGAACACATTTTCCCTAACATC
This sequence comes from Nothocercus julius, assembly GCA_013398735.1. Lineage (NCBI taxonomy): Eukaryota > Metazoa > Chordata > Aves > Tinamiformes > Tinamidae > Nothocercus > Nothocercus julius. The sequence goes on along the minus strand of VZSV01000060.1, from coordinate 3,589,650 downwards.
TTACTACCTTACTCCCTCTGCCTTTTGCTCTCAGTGTTTTTACCATATCATTCATTTTCTCATGCTTTTTCAGTTTTACTTATAGGAATGTCTATTACTTTTTTTACGTGCGTGCGTGTGTGTGTGTGTGTGTGTGTGTGTGTGAGAAAAACAGGTAGAGAAGTACGGATCCATGGACTTCTGGCTATTTGTGGTGTTCCTCTTTACCCAAGTGAAGGTACCTGGGGCTCTCACAACAGGTAGCTCACAAAATGTAGCTACTGTCTCCTTTATTTCACTATTTTTCTAAATTTGTGATTTTTTTTTTTTTTAAAAGGAAGGAGTTAAAACAAAGTAAGCCTCTAAAAAATGTGCAAAAGAATGAGTCTTTTACATTCCACAATGTAAATCAGAATTCTGAAAGATAGTCTAAATTTAAAATTCAAGTATATTTTCCTTGCTGATGTCCAAAGGAAGTGTTGTGCACTAACAAGAAGGTAACTACTTGCCTGTGTAGCTTCTGTAATTCCTTTTCAGTCCAATCATCAGTGCTCCTTGGGAAAAACTCAAGCGATTTCTGGACCTTTTCTCTCTCTGCTTCTCTTGATTTTGCTGCTGAAGATGTGCCAGCATTGGCAACTGCAGAGTTTGCTTTTTTGCCAGATACTTTTGATTTCTTTTCTTTTACTCGAAGTCTCTCCTCGCTTGTTTCGAGCTCACTTTCAGAGCCGAACACGTAAACGGGAGGGTTGGTTCTGCTTCTTGTCCTCATCATCCTAGCAGAGTGGGAGCTGCTGGAGCCCGTGGAAGGCGTTTTCCCTGGCAGCAGCTCCGAGGAGTCCTTGCTGCATGCAGGGACGGCTGTCCGTGGCCGTGTGCTCCGGGAGGCGCCGGGGGGCTGCGCTGCCCTTTGCTCGCTTGGCACCTTGTTCGCATCCTCCTGAGGCCTCCCCGTGTCACATGGGGATTGGAAGTGTTGAGAGTCTCGTGGCAATAGGGGCTTAGTTACCCTTTTGACTAACAGGGGGACGTCTTCACTGGATTCCTCTTCCTCATCTTCGCTTGACAATTCTTTTGCTGAATTCTTGTCTTGAAGCCGTTTAACTGACCTTAAAGAGTACACGCAGGACTGCTTATACGTGGCCAGTTCCACACATCGTCTCCCTTTCTCTTCCTTCCTCGTTCCTGTAGTTTGGCTATTATGTTTTTGGCAGTTTTTTCCTTCAGTATTTAAGGGAGTCAACTTTACAGAAGCTTTTGCTTTATTAATAGCAGCTGCACTATCACTTTCATCATCTGAAACATAGTGCCTGCTCCCCTTGCTCCCAGTGGACTTGGGCTCTGTTTCAGAGCTTACTCTTTTTTCATTGTTTTTCCCTGAAAGAGAGTACCTCAGTATTACCAAATACAGCAACATAAGTCACTCCTGTGCTCTCTGGCACATCAGTGATGCTCAACATTAACTCACATTTGGCACTGCCCCTTCGTCATGCCAGGGAAGGGCAGCGGGGCTAACCTGGCAACCCACTTCAAAAGATCCACCCAATGGGCACCTCCAGACTCTGCTGTTAGGGGGTACCTGTAACTTACACCAACCACGCTCAAGCAAAACCAGCGCCCAGCAAAGGTCCCCGGGCGCTCTGCCTCCTTCCCCTCAGGGGACGGAACGAAGGCCTATTCCTGCACTTGCGCACAGGCTCCCGCGCCCCGGGACTGGGGCTCGTCAGGAACCAGAGGCAGCTGCACCGCCACAGAGCGGGACCCGCCAACGGCTGCCCTGCGTGCAGCCACCCCGACGCGGCAG
>VZSV01000060.1:3546553-3558509 GCA_013398735.1 Nothocercus julius | reverse complement strand
GGAGCTGCAGGGCTGCACCTGGGCGCTGCCTCAGCCCGCTGAGCCCGGCCCTCCCGCAGCGAGGGCAGCCCTCGCACCCACCCTCCTGTGCTCCTCGCGCCGTCGGCTGCTCCCGAGCGTGCGAGGGCTCACGGAGCTGGGTGCAGATCCTGGTGGAAAACGGCTTCACTGCTGTCCCACTCTCAGGACTCCTGGCAAAATAAAAATGCCTGTTGTTGCCATGTAAACATCCTGAACAGGGAGGGCCACATAAGTGATTATCCAGCTTGCTGTCAGGTAAGACTGAGCACTCTTGGCATCTCTTTCCTTTCTTTCTCTCTCCTTTTAAAGTGAAATCCAAATTCAGCGCAGTTCTTTTGGGATGACAGCAAGAATGCCTGTTAATAAAATTATTCTCAAGCACAGTTAGTATCTGAGCTGCTGGAGATCTTCTGGGCCTGCTGGTGGTACAGTGCGATAGAAAATCAGTAGCATGGGAGAAAACCACTAATACAATAAGAACGAAAATGGATAGCCCGGGTGGTTGCTATGGCTACTGGTGCATCCCGGCTCCCGGGGCCCTTCGAACATCTTCATCCCCCGCTCAGATTATGTTGCTTCAGGTCGTGGCCACCGCTAACCGGGTTATGCTAGTGGCATGGCCAGCTCCAGGCATAACTTGGTACATTTGAACTCGATTCATTTTTAACAAATGATGCTAATGCCATGTGCACAGTCACACCCAAGCAGGCCCCCAGGGTCCTCTTGGACGCGCTGGAGCCACCTTTGAGCAAAGCTCTTGAGCAGCCTCCCAGCCCCAGCTGCCACAGGGCCATTGGCGCCATGGGGCCGGGCACCTACAGAGCTGTGCGGGCCACCCCACGCGCGCCGGCGCAGCCGAGCACGGGGATCCCATTCCCGGCGCTGCCGCCCCAGCCCGTGCGGCGCGGCCTGGAGAAGCCCCCTTCGCAGCAGGGACTCACCTAGGTCTGAAGCACCAGGCAGCTCTGCTCCTCGCATTCCATGGCTTACATACAACGTTCTGCACTTCCATCGTCTATTCCAAGTCCATTTATTTTACAAGAGCAAGCAATTAGTGTAGCTTTCCCTACTCTTTTATTTATATTTGGTGCTTCTCGACATGATTTCACTTTTATCATGAGCACGTTTTCCCGTCCAAGCATTTTGTGATGGACTTCTCTGTGTTAAGGAGAGGGCTCTGCACTGCGGCGACCGTCGGCTTGTGTAGAGAGTGGCTGGGGCAGAGTGCAGGTTCATCAGCCCTGTTACTGCCCCTCCTTCCACTGTGACTGTACGGGAATGGGAATTACTGTGCTGGAAGAGGCCCTTTGGAGACCCCGAACAGGACACTCGATGCACCTGCAGTCAGGCATTTGGCAAAATTTCTTTCCTATCTCTACTGGAAATCCGTTGCTCCCTAGAGTACTGGAACTAGCGTCCTGCTTTGTTTGTCAGCTTGGCTTGGGCAGCCTCTTCTTGCTTGGCTATTGCTGCAGTGCAGTTTGCAGGCAGGCCCTGCAGACCCTGGCACTGCGCAGTTGTGCGCGCTGCGCATGGTGCTCGGCTGTAGGGAGAAGCTCCTCGGGGCTGGAGCGATGATTTGAGGGCTGTGTTCACCGTACCAAAACACAGAGCCTGTGAGCTTTGCTTTCCGCAGCTTGGTGACACCATGGACATACTGGCTTTATTAAAAACAAGTAAAGAAGAAATGATGTTCTGTCCTGATAAAATGCAAATCTGTAAACTAATTGTGTGAAAATGTCTGGTTTCTGGGCTCGCTTTCTTTGCTCAGCATCCTCTAATTAATTCTTGTTATCCCCTTTTCTTTCGTAAGTCATTTTTATTAAGCCAACATTTGTCATCTGTTGAAAGTTGATTAAAACACTCTTGAATGTTGTTTTAATTATTATTATTAAATTTCCAGAAGAAGCATCATCATCACAGTATATCCCTGCTCTTTGTTCCCCACTCCCAGCCAGCTGGAGCTCACATGAAAACCACTCCTTGGGGAGGTGGGAGGTGGTGAAGGAGCCGGCAGGGAGGTGCGAGGCAGCGTCGGGAGAAGGTCCCTGTTCTGCGGGAGGGGACTTGGGCTCTCGTGCAGGGTACCTGTGTTAGCACCCAGGGCTTTGGAGACTGATTTGCTCCACTGGAAAGTTTGTTCAGAGCTAGTTTGGATATATCTAAGCTGCTTAGTTTTACACCGTGTCCCATGTGTTGCCATGCAGATGGTAAGGAGGACTTTGATAATACAGTTCCGTATTAAAACTTGGGTCGATAGACAGAAAATGCAAGCTGTCAATAAGATGTCACTGGCATAGACCTCTGCTCACAGAGCCCAGCTTAGGTAGGTTTTGGGACAGTATCATGCAGAGAATGTCATAAGTCAACTTCTATTTCAGGCTGCACTGTACAGCAAGCCAATGTATAACACTATTACAGTTCAAATATTGGCAGTATTTAATGACACTGGTTCCCTTTCCATATGTCAGCCCAGGTGGGTGAGTGGGAGGAGGCAGTCCTTCCGAAGGCTGGGTGGTCCCCAGGAGATGTTTGTGTTGCAGGATGGAGCCATGCACAAGGAAGGCTGCCGCAGGGCTGGAACCCCATTCGTCCTGCTAGGAACACGTCTTGGGGCAGAGAAGGCACCCAGAGGGCGCTCCCGAAGGGCTCCCGGTTTGGTGCCATGAAAGCTCCCGGGCTGAGGCAGTCCCGGGAAAGCCAGCACTCGGCTTGGTGCAGCGATGCTCTGGGACGGCTGTGGGCATGGCGGGGTTTAAACCTGCTTTCGGAGCCACTCATCAGGAAGTGCCGTAGTTGTGGTCGCTCTGGCTGTGAATTCCATAGCAAGCCTCCTGTTGAGGTCTCCAGAACCAGGATTTCCAGCTAGAAGCGTAGGGAAATCTTTTCTCCCATTTCTGGTCCCCCATATTCTCTAATTCCTGAACTGTTCCTAAATTCCCGACTTGTTCCAAGGTCACATCTCTGCTTTGGTCATGTTTTCCTCTATTTCTGCTCCTGAAATGCCTGTTGTGAAGATAGAGAGGCGGGATGTTTGCTGGGCCTCCCCTCGGCGGCACAGATCTGCGAAGCTCAGGGGTACCTCATTCCCAAGCATGAGCCCGAGTGTGCCCCTCAACGCACCAGGCTGCGGGAGCAGCCCTGGGGACACTAACCTCATGGCACGGCGAGGGCGCGTGGCCCGGCAGCGGGGATGATGCGTCTTGGCAATGATCCCGTGTCGTTTGGGTGCTGCCAGACCCCCGAAACTGGCCTTAGGCCTTACAAATTGTTCTTGGATCCAGTTTAACGGTTATTTTTGGTGCTCCCAGTTAGCTAGCGATGCTGCCTTCCTGCCTTAATAACGACAGAAATAACGACGTGGCGGTGTATCTGTGTGCTTCAGTCTTGTGTTCCTGTTTACAAAAATAGAGCCCAATGCTGCAAAAAGGGCCCAGCTGAAAGCTGCAGCATTTTATCCTTTGGGACAGGAAAACCTTGGTTCCTGTAGCCCTTCTGCTTCTGTGGTGAGTCGGATTAATACCAGAGAAGGTTTGGTATTGCACTGATTGCTGCGGAGCTGCTCGGCAGAAATCATTTTTTTTTAACGTGTGTGTGTCTGTGTAAATGCCGACACGAGGCTGCAGAGCCTTGCTGGACAGGTGCTTGGTGCATGACTTACCTCACGCCTTCTCGTGTCTCCTGTTACAGAACAGCATAGTGATGGCTCTGAGTTTAATTTGGGTTTACTCGGTAAGGTAGGTGGAAAAGAGCAGCAATTATGTAAATCCCAGCCGAGGTGAGGTTGTGCATGGTGCGGCAGGGAACACGGGATGTACAAGCTGCAGCGGCCCTGGCCCCAGCTCTGCTAATATGCGAGAGAGGAGACACTTCAGGTGCTGGGTGATGAGCTCACCTGGGTTTCTGTCTGGAGGTTGAGTTTTTTTGGTATTCCTCATTCATGACCTCTCACCAGATGAGATCAGTTCTGCACGTGAGTAGATAAATAGGAAAAAGAACAGACACTAGTATTACAGAATCTATAGAGAAATACTGAATTCTTCTTCTGATTTCTTTTTAAGAACTAGAGCTTGGTATAAAAAGAGATCCTGGAATTTTAATCCTTGAGGTGCTGCAGAACTGAAGACTTCTGTTCTGAGAGGTGATGAGAGATTATTTTTTGGAAGTAATGGTGTTCCTTAGGGGCGTCTTTTGCAATAAGGAAGAATTAGTTTTCATAGATGCTAAAAACTTGCTCAGTGAGGCCCTTTCAGTTACTCAGAATCATCACTCCTGTGAGTTAAGGCATCTGATTGATGCAAATGCCGACAGACGGGAACCCGTGTGTGAGTCTCCTGAGAGCAGAGCGTCCCCTCTAAGACACCCCTCCTCACCAGCCGTGACTTGCAGTGGGGAGCCGCGACCTCCCCTTGCCACGGGGCAGGATTTCAGGACACCTCGCTTGATGGGACATGCCTTTCTCTAAAATCAGTGCTTTGAAAAACCTTGAAATCTCAGTTTAGGCCCTTGCTCTGCCCTTGCTCAGCTTTCATTGCCAGTATTCCTGCCGAACACAGGGAGCAGCAGAGCTGGATCTCGGGAAGCAGAGGTGCTCCAGCTTCCTCTCCTGCACGGCGGCGCTGCTGCCACCTGCTTCCCTCTGTTTGCATCGTATCCCCTAGTGCAGTGACAGCACCACCAGTCATGGTGAGTGTCAGTGATCCTCCGAGGGACACGTTCATGCTGCCTCCATGCCTCTCATGTCCTACAAGCTAACGGTGGCTTTGCTGGATGGCACTGCTGTGTCAGAGCCCTCGTGGAAGGGGAGCGGCCAGCACCTCGTGCAGCAGTGTCCTCATGAGTCTGGTGGCTGCAAGAAGAGATGACAAACCCTGTGTGCCCACGTTCGGTGGCTGCCTGGGACCTGCGTCCTACTCTCCTTGGGCATGTGTCCATGCGGGAGCGCCCTGGGGGAGGCTGCACAGAGCCTGAACAGAGGCTGCACAGAGCCTGAACGGAGGCTGCACGGAGGCTGCACGGCCTTCCCAGCATGTGCCCGGGCTGCTCACGGGCACCCGCCTGTGCCCGGACTTCTGTCCTGGGCTGTTGTCGTGCAAGGACTGCCTGCCCTGCTGGGCAATGTTCCTTTGCTCCAACAGTATTCCTGGGTATACAGCGGGGGTTTTCTGACTTGTCCTTTGCAAGGCAGGAAAATCAAAGCAGTTCCTTGCCATTTATAAACAAAGTGGCGGTGCCCGCAGGCTTGGTGCAGAGCCTGGCCGAGGGGAAGGATGGGCCGGTAGTTAGTGCAGTTCTGGACTCTTCCATCATGGACTCGGGTCCTTTCATGGCATAACCATAGGCGAGCGAGGACAGACTGGCACTCGCTTTATGCATCCCCACGAGGCAGGGGCAGTGACCTCCTGCAGAAAGCAAGTGCCTTTTGGACTGTTCCTTCCTTGGGTCTTTCGGGGAATGGACCCCTTCCTTACCCCTGTCCATAGAGCCGTCTCTGCGCGTGCTCACAGGCATCAGCACTGCAGAACTCGGAGCTGAATCGTCACAGCCATGACAATAAACATGTCTTGCAGTGAAGCAGCAACCACGGGACCAGTTCCTTCTTTTAATTTGTCCACGTAGGTGCCAGAGCTAAAGTGTGTCCTCTGCATTGTGCATCGGAGCATCGGTGCAGCTCTCCCAGAGCCGTGCTGATCCAGTCGTGAGGACGCCCGCACCGAGGCCGCCTCCATGGCTCTCCCTTGTGCGACAGCTTGATTCATGGCGCCGTCTGGCCTGCTAAGAGACTTCTTGAGTTCTCCTCACCCTCTGTGTATTCTCCCTCCCCACATCTTTTGGCATTATCTAAGAAATGACTGGAGTGCCACAAATACATCTGTGACCTTTAAAACCAGGAAACCGCCGTAGAAACAGTTACTAGGAATTGAGAGACACGGCTATACTTGAGGTGTGCAGAGAAAAGAGCAAAGGGAGAGCAGGGCAAGAGCTGTTCAGTCTGGAAGCAGGACTCGTGCTCCTGCAGGCTGCCGGCCTGCCCGGCCAGGCACCCGGGGCGCTGCCACGGCGCTTCTGCAGCACGTGCTGTGATTGGTGCACAGTAGTATTAGTGGGGAATTTCTTAGCAGCTCTTCCCATCTTCCTGTAGTTTATGAAATTGCAATCGGATAAAGCACTGTCTTCACTCGCTACAGGGGAGACAAGGTACTTTTCACTCGATATTCAGTCCCTGCTCTGTCCATAGATAACAGATTATAAATGTAATTAGCAGTCAGTAGTGTAACAAAATAACAGCGTGTTAAGTGCTGACCTCTGGAATGGTTGGTGTGCAATCTGTGTGTAAAAAATACGTTCCTGTGCATGTTGGGGTGCTGCCTGCAGTGGCTCTGCTGTTCTCAGGGAGAACAGGCAAAGAACCAGTCTGCTGCCACAAAGAGGATACACTTGTTATTTTGAGTGTCCAGGAGGCTTCCAAGTTACTCTGTTAAAATCAGGAAGACAAATATGTATTGTAAAATGCATTTAGTTGGGACTGGCACTGAAACTCCTAACAGTGCAAGGATCAGGAAGAAGCGCAAGGGACACAGAGAGCATTTGCTCGCTCTGAGCTGCACGTGGACAGCCCTTCCTGACTCCCTGAGGTCCATGTGGGAAGGGAAGAGAACAGGGATTTTGGCAGTGGCACCAGATTAGGAGCATTTTTCTTTTTTGTGGCAAGAGCCCTATAAATAGAGGTCCTGAATCCGCACGGTGTTTAATATCAGTAACTCACAAAGCACATTAGAAGTGACTTCGGTCTCTCTATTTCTGTCTTTTTCCAGTGCTGTTTAGATGAGGAGATTCAGCTCGAGGGTCACGAGGGACCTTCCCATGGGCATCTGCTATGGCAGGGCAGCACCCGTTACTGTCCCTCCCCACCACGTCACACTGATCATCTTCATTTTGCCATTTGCTATTTGGTGGGACCTTTGCTTTCCACCTGCTTGGGAAACAGGTTTACACCCAAGTGCATTAAGATAAGAACACTTCTTTTCCTGGCTAATGCGAAATATGCAGAACATTCCAGTTCCACTCCCAACTAAAGGGAGTGAGACTCAGTAAGCCCAAGGGTTAGCATTTGTCTCGCTGGTTTGAAGAGAGGCTGCTGTTCTGGGGCTGCCGCTCGCAGGCTGGCGGGAGCGGTGCCGCTCGTGCACGTGGAGCGGTGCAGCCCGGCCTGCGAGCGCGGTGCTGCTGAGCCCAGCACGGGGCTGCGCGGGGCGGCCGCTGCCTCCTGCCGCGCGTCCCCTGCGTGCCCCGCTCCTGCTGACGAGCAGCGGCTGCTGGGCGCCATCCTCGGAGCGGCGGCCGGGCAGAAGGCAGCTGCGGATGCCCCTCGGGGCAGGCAGCGCGGGCGCCCCGTTGTGTCCGTGGCTGCTGCAGCCTCCAGAGGCTGCTGAGGGCTCCCTTGTGCACCGGAGCAGGACGTGGCTTGCGGCCGTGCTCCCTGCGGCGTGTGGGGCGAGAGGAACCAGGCTTGGCTTGAGAAGCCCAGGCAAAGCTGCAGAGAGGAAATGGGCTTCTCAGCTCCGTGGCTGGGGCTCGGGGAGGCAGGGGCATTTCACTGAGCCCACCCCCTTCGCCCCTGCTTTGAGTTTCTGCAGCTTTCTGGTTTGTATTTTAGCAAAACTGAGTAAGCAGATCTTGAGTTGAGTGCAACATAACATGCAGTTGTATTCAGTCTTAATGCTGCCAAGTCTCGACCCAATGCAAGAAGAAAGGTGATAATGTCATTAAAGGCTATTTCTTTGTGCACATCAAAGCCACTCGTGGGCACGTGAGTCCCACTCTGCCCTTGCAGGTTCTGGCCAGGGTGCTGCAGTGCTCAGCAGCTACTAATGTGCATGTGGTAATTAGTGCTGGCTGTGTCTATCCTGACGTGAAATGTTCGAGGTCCTGAGGACAATGAGGAAGGATCAGCAGAATGCAGGGCCTGGGCCTCAGTAGGGAGGATTTCAGTTTATTTAGGAGCCTGGTTCAGAGGATGCACAGGGATCAGGGGGTACAAGCAGGGCCGGGCTAAAAATGAGCCGTTTGTAAAGGTTGTGTGCTGGGTAGGGGTGGTACTAACCGCGGTCGCAGCGGGTGTGGGGCACGCGGAGAGCCTGCCCGCAAGGGCGGCACAGCAGAGGGGCGCTGCCCGGGGCGGGAGCCGGGGCGGCGCGCGCTCCTGCCGGGCACAGGCTGCCCCTCGCGCTGCTCCGCTGCTGCCCTTCTTCAGGTGCCCCCGTGCCCATGCCCAGCTGGCTCCCACATCTTCCTCCCCAGACTTCCCCGCCGCCTGTTCCCAGTTTCCCCCCATAGCATCTCCGTCTCCTCCTTGCATTCCTCCAGTGCCTCCTTCTGCCGTGAATCTGAACTCCAAGCCCTTTGAAGTTGCCTCCTTGTCCCGCTGGTGTCTGGAGGCGGCAGTTTGCCCGGGCAGGGCTGGGCTCCCGCGGGGAGGGCACAGGGCTCCGGGCAGCCGCCGCACGGACGCGCTGCCGAGGGCTTCCTGGCTGCGCCCTGTCACCCGGCACTGTCCATGTGGGCCTGGATTTCCCTCTGCCCTGCAGAGCCTCCGGCAGGGTGAGTTCAAGGCAGACACAGCACCTTGTCCCTGCTGTCGTTCTTACAAAGACTTTGCTGCTTGCAGTGCGGATGTTCCGAAACACTCAGCTTGGGGCTGACACGGCAAATAGAAGCTGAGGGGCCTGAGGTTTGTCCAGGGTATCAGCGATGGAAACAAGGGATTGTAACGGGAAAGACCCTGCCACTTCACTTAGATATAATGGTAGATGCCTTTTATCAAGTGTGTTCTCCCACTCACCCTCAGGGAATTACATCTGCTTTTTAAGTCAGCAAGAAGCAGCATTTTCTTCAGAGGGAGGTGAGGAACATTTTGCTTTTCGTTGAATGGATACTTCCCTGTGGTAGCTCCCCCGTTTGCGAGGCCCTGCATGTGTTCCTTGCCTCGGGCAAGCAGGGCGAGCGCCGGCCGCGCGTGGGTGTCGGGAGGAGCCCGGGCGCAGGGCCCCCCTCGGCTCTGGCGCGGACACCTGCAGCAGCGCCTGCGTCCCGCAGGGCCCCGGCGCACGGGGCAAGGGGCAGCAACGCGAGTGCCCGGCGCTGCAGCGCGGCGTGGGGAGCTGCCACCCCGCTGTGAGCAGCAGCTGCCCCGCACTGCCGGGGCCCTGCAAGGCCACCAAGAGCCGCAGTGCGGGGTATGCAGTGGCAGCAGCATGAAGAGGAGGTGGGTACCCCGTCAGGTGCAGCACTAATGCAACACATTTTGGGTTTCACTTGGACAATACTATTGATCCATGCAACACTTCCATTTTCTGTATAAATATAAATATAAACAAAGTCAACTGCACCACGAGCTGCACCCACGGCTGTACTCACGGCTCTGCGGCGCTGCACCCACGGCTCTGCGGTGCCTCAGAACTAGCCTCTTGCACATGAGGGGTGTTGTGAGCAACCTGGAGCTAGCAACTATGAGTGTAGATATTTTCTACATGCTTTTCAGTAATATCTGATGGGACCATGTTGTAAGTAATCTGCTTGGCCATAAAATCACCATCAGTAGAAAAATATAGAGCTTTTGACATATTTCAGACTGAAATGATGTTTTGCCACTGCAAAAGAGACAGGAATTTCATTTATAAGTGGCAATAGCAGGATTTTCATGGATTAAAGTGCCATAATACATTAGTACTAAAAATAATACATTTATTGACAATGGTTGTCTTTCATTGCTGTAACTGGTTTATAGAACAGCTTATGTGTGGATCGCGAATGGGTTATGTCCAGGAGACCGGAGCATGAAAGGCACTGCCATTAGGTGCCTCAAGCGGCCGCTAACTTTGCAAGCGCGGGCAGCATCACGGCTCTGCTCTGGGCTGCGTGCTCAGCAGGACACGGTGACGCTGCCCGCCCCGTGCACAGCGCCTGGCACGGCAGCACCGCGCTGCCCTGCACTGGGCCGCGTGCTCGGCGGGACACGGTGACGCTGCCCGCCCTGTGCGCAGCGCCTGGCACGGCAGCACTGCGCTGCCCTGCACTGGGCCGCGTGCTCGGCGGGACACGGTGACGCTGCCCGCCCCGTGCACAGCGCCTGGCACGGCCCCAGCGCGCTGCCCTGCGCTGCCTGTGCTGGGCCGTGTGCTCAGCAGGACACGGTGATGCTGCCCGCCCCGTGCACAGCGCCTGGCACGGCAGCACCGCGCTGCCCTGCGCTGCCTGTGCTGGGCCTTTTGCTCAGCAGGACACGGTGACGCTGCCCGCCCCGTGCGCAGCGCCTGGCACAGCCCCAGCGCACTGCCCTGCGCTGCCTGTGCTGCGGAGCCGCATGGGGCTCCACCTGCCGTGGTCACAGCACTACTGTGAGAACAAGGAAGGCCCCAACATAATTTTGCAGGACATTCTTTCAGTCTCCAGCAAGTTACAGCTCAGGGACCTTCTGAATCGCCAGCAGTATCTCTGCATTTCCCAGTTCTTCACTTTGTTTCTGTTGTCAACTTACTTGGCTTGTGTTTTGAAGGCACTGCAGCTTTCATTGGGGCCCGTGGCCGTGCCGCCTTGGCGGCGCCGGTTTGGGCAGCTGCTGCCCGCGGTGGGCGCAGCAGCGCGAGCCGAGAGGCGGCTCGCGGGGACACACATGCACTCCCTGCCAGGCGGGCGCCATCTCAGGGAACGCGTCCTCCCCTTCTGCAGCGCTCAGGAGAGCTCCAGGCACTGGAGCCCCGGGCACTGGGCTCCAGGGACCCTGCTGGAGCGGGGGGCCCAGCCCAGGCCATCTCCAGCCCCGCGCGAGGGTGCTCAGGAGCAGCTGGAGGGCCCTCCGATAGGATTCCCCTGGGCAGCTCCTGTGGCCTCCTTAATGGGCTCTGGCTCACTCCACCTGAGCGCCTGCTGCTCTTTCCCGTGCGAGGCATAAATAGTTCGTTTGTTTGTAGCCGCGAGGAGAGCTGTGAATACTACTGTCAGTGCATGGTTTTGCAGCCTCTTCACAATCAGATTTTGCCGTGCCACACGGTGCTGTAGCACGGGAGAAATTGGCCTTTACATCTGGCTAACACGGAGATCGGGATTCTTTGCAGCATTTGTTACAGCTGCTAAGAGCATCCCAAGGATTACTGTAGTTATGGTGCTTGCTGTGAGTATCATTTCCCAAATGCTTTTAGCTTTACTGTGGCAGTTTACCTCTAATTGCAGAAACAACAAAATGCCCTAAGCGTATTTATTCACTTGAGTTTTATCTTAGTCACTCATTATAAAAGTGTTAATAACAGCCAGAAGGGAGGGAAAAGAATTGCATTTGAGCAAGAGAACCAAAGACAAGTTGGTTTGAAATTTCACTGAATGGATCATCATGTCCTTGGTGGAGTTTTTCTTTTCTGTTGCTTTTATTTCTCCTTCTGCCACTTTGTGGTTCAAAAGCAGAAGTAAAAGGTGGCAGAGATATGTAATACCGTTAGTCGCAGCTCTGGGAACTGTTGGCAAAACGCAGTCATTGGGAGGGACTGACTTCCTTGCTGGTGGAAGAGAAGTGCTTCTTGCCTGTTTGGAAAGGCCAGGTTTGCTGTGGTTTAGTGCCTCTGCATGAGCTCCTCACTCACAGTAAAAGCTGATTTCAGGTCAGAAAGAGTTCCCAGCTGCAGGAGAGGAAGGAGGCCTCAAGGGGACTGCGGCTGGAGCCCGGGAAGAGGGACGGCGGATCCTGCGAGCAGAGCAGCTCTCTCGGCCCCAGCAGAGCTCCCCCTGCCTGTGTTGGCCTGAGCATCCCTCGTCCGTGCCGGAGGGCTGCGCTGGAGGGCCCCGTCGCAGAGCTGCACCGGAGGGCTGTGCCGGAGAGCTGTGCTGGAGAGCTGTGCCGGAGGGCCCCGTCGCAGAGCCGTGCTGGAGAGCCGTGCCAGAGGGC
>VZSV01000060.1:3533782-3544493 GCA_013398735.1 Nothocercus julius | reverse complement strand
GCCGCGCCGGAGGGCGTTGCTGCCAGCAGCTGCCGGCTGCTGTTCTCTGCGGCACAGCCCTCTCCGCGGTGCGCAGCAAGGCCCCCGTGCTCTGCAAGAGCGCAGGCTTTGGGAGAAAGGGGCAGCCCTTTGAAAAGGGCCTTTGAAAAGTGAATCTCATGTATTTGCAATGGTCAGGTCCGTTCTGATCCCAACTTCAGTTGTGAGGAAGCCAGGAAAGGCAGGAGGAGCTCCGTGTGCACGCTGCCTTGCAGCTGTCTCCCACCGGTGGCTGGTGCTTGCTCGCCCGGGAGAGCCGCCTCTGCTGCACGGCTGGGTTTGGAGCCTCTGCTTGTCAGGATGGTCTCGCTTCGGGGCTCAAGTTCCTGGTTCAGCCAGCGCAGGGGAACTTATCTTAGGATAATTCAGTAGGTGTGTCACCTTGCACCTTCTTATGCAAGAAAAAATTATCCTTTGGACCAAGTTGGCCTAATTCTCTGCCCGCACACAAAGGAGGGGTTTGAGCCATGAAGGACGTTTCTTTCTCTGCTTTTCTGTTTCCTTCTAGGAGAGGCTGGGGCATCATCATGAGATAAGGTCAGAGCAGTTTTAGTGATTCCTGGGAGAATGCCTTAGGAATCATTCCTTCAAGGCATGTTAGTGTGGGATTCGTTTTTGCACGTTTGCTGTGATATGAGGGTGTGCAAGGCATCCTGTGCTGCTCTTCCCCTCGAGCTGCCGTGCAGAGCCTTGGATGTGGCAAGAGAGCCTCCCTGGGGCTTGGGAATGGGCTCCAGAGAGATCAGCCTCCATGCCCCGCGTCCCGGGCTGCTGGGCCCCGGCAGCGTCGTGATGCTCCTCTTTGGCAGTGACACTGTGCTCCTGTTTAGACTCAGGTGTCACGTTTGTTTTGAGAATTACTATTATTAAAATGTGGCTGTTTATCTTCCTGCAAAACTTCGGAGATTATTTGTACATTCAGAATTTGTCAGGGAGGAATATTCAAAGACGTTAAAATAAACATGTGAATTATTTGTGGTAGTACAGGTAGGTTGGAGGCTTTAATTCCCCTGCAGATTAAAGGTATGAGACGCAGTTATCAGGTTGGACAGGAAATGTAATGCTGTACTGGGTGCCATGTCTTTGATGCATGATTCCCACCTGACACTGTTTTCATGCATGTGGTTTGTTCTCTTGATGGAGACACTATTTCAGTTGCTTTCAGGCAATATATCAATTATTCTTTACCATATAATGTCAGATTTCTGTCTGAATGGACAGAGTATCCTCCAGGAACATCAGTGTCTGGAGATGCTTTTCTTCAGAAGAGCATCACTGCACAGAGCAGAGATTAACTTAAATGCAGCTTAAATGGCCCGCGGGTTTCCTTGCCGCGGCCAGGAGGCCGGCACGGGGCTGCTCTCGGGCAGACCTGCTCCCCGGACGCGCACAGCGACCCTGGCAGAGCTATTGGGCCTGGCAACTACAGCATCCTAAAACAGGGGAAAGCTAAGAGGTTTTTTTGTGGAGGGAAGTTTGCAAACTGGACACGAGAGTAAAGATTCTACGTTGAGACTGTCTAGAGCTAAAACTGTCTTTCTGAAGTTTATTGGTTTTCCAGCTGTGAGGGTAATAAACCCTTTCCTGCAGTTTAATATTTGTTTTCATTCTTCTAGTTCAGTGGTAATTTTCCCCCCTGGGAAATACATGGAGAAGAGCCGGGCTGGGAATAAGCGTGGTGCGGGGCTGCTGCCCAGCCTGTGGGCGCTGGCAGGAGGTGGCGGGTGACGGGCCCTGCCGCTGTCTGCTGCCGCAGCCTGCTCTGCACGCCCTTTCCCTCTCCTTTTTGCTCTGCTTTTGGGGGCCCTTCTGAGGAGCCGCAGCTCCGCCGCGCCCGTGGCCGTGGTGTTCCCGCGGGCCCGCAGAGCCTGTTCCCCGGGCTGCAAGGACAGCCGCGCGCAGCTCACGCCGTGTGCCGGCTCTGCGGTGACGCCGGGGCCCTGTACCCCCGTAGGAGGAGAAGCACTGCCGGAGAGCCCGTCCCTACCCCGGCGGCGCGCGAGGGGACGTGCCTGGCGTTCGGTGACACGCGCTCCCGCCGGGCTGGAAGGGAGGCGGCGCCTTGGGGCCAAGCACGCGCTGCAGCAGCCCCGGGCGGGCAGGGCCGCTGGCTACGCTAGTTCTTTGCTGCGAGCAGATGTATTTACTAGGGGATGTTATGTGGCGCATCCAGCTGCTGTAGTCCTATAAAGAGTGAAGTAAAGCACATTTGAGCAAAGCTTCACCTTGCCACTGTTCGGTGTCTCTTCTTTGGAAGACTTGGTTACAACCGAAGAAGAGTTAGACTGATGTATCTAATTCACTTCTTAAGAACTGCCCTTTGAGCAAGATCCTACAGTGCCCACTGTAATAAGACGAGTGATTATTTGAGCATCAAAGTCACAGCACTCATAATCATATTATGACCCTCTTGCTTTTTATTTTAGCTCTGGTCTTCTTGGAGATTGAACCTGCCAACTGTGTGCAAAGCTCAATTTTCTATTATTTTAGCTTGGGTACAAAACAACAGCCTATTCTTCCACAGGGGAGACAGAAGAAAGTGAAGTGAGGATATTTGCACATCTGACCCCAAGGCAGATACAGCAGATAAGAAGTTGCAGATTAGTTTGTGAGTGCTGGAAATATTTCTCCTTGTGTCATTCCACAGCTTCTGCTCCAAGTGGTGAAGCCCAGCAGAAGAATCTAGAGTCTGGCCATAACTTCTTGGTGCACTGTCATTGCTGCTGCTTCCCCACAGCCTGCATGAGGGAAAAGCTGTGTTGGTGCTTCTGTCTGGCAGTGTGAGCATGGCTTTGCTGCCATTGGGTTAGAGGCCCGGAGCACTAATGAGCAGTGCTCTCCGGTGCGACTTTGTTAGTGTCACTGTGCTACCACACGTGCCGACAGTGAACGTGGACAAGCACGCGCATAGACCGCAGGAGAGCTTTCCTTGCTGATCAGTTAGCAGCTGAACTTCCCTGCTAGGGGAGCCAGGAGGAGGCTCTGCTAGGTGCCCGCAGGCGGCTCTGCCCACGTTCTCAGAGCCGTTGGAGGCTGGCATGGCATCCTACCCAGCGAAACTTCCTGTGTCCATTGCATGTCTTGATGCTTTCGCTGAAAAAAGAAAAGAGAACCTTTCTGTGTCCTTTAAAAATAATTTGAAGTTATTTGGGGACTGACTCAGTGCTGGCATAGCGCTGCAGGCCTCCCAGCTAGGATCTGACTTTGTTGCTATTAATTTCATAAGAGATTCGGTGGCATCCTCTTCCTCTTGCAGGGTCAAGGTGGGATAATGTCCCAGCACCACTGATAAATCACCATGCGTTAAGGTGGCTAACAGTCTTCAACCATTAATTGCTCGGTTACATGAAGACGCGGTTCTTGTAGAGCAGGATGAGAAGGCAGCGGTGCTCAGTGAAGACCCTGCCCATTTTTTGTTTTCAGAGTGCCCACGTTTTCACTTGAGGTGAATAGCAGAAGAGGGGCTGGCTGGCAGGTCTGTGGCCCAGTTACTTTATTGAATATCAGCGCTGAGATGGAAGTTGTGTCTTGGGGGTTTGGAGGGGCCGTAGCGACAGCAGGACCTCCCGGCGAGCGGGGTCGGCGGCGCAAGCTCCCCAGGTTCCTGGCCCCAAACGCTTGTTGCCTTCAATCCCAGCCGGTCCTCGCTCCACTTTTTGCATGTTTTTGATGTTGCCTCAACTGAAAAGCTAACAAAATGGAAGAAAACAAGATTTTTTTGCCAGCCTCTTATTTTTAATGTTCTTAGTTCCTATTTGTAATTACAGCTAGTGCAGTTTTCAGACACATATGGGATTTTTCATTTGATTGTATCCAATTAAAATGATTGTTAATGTTTCATATAATAAAATGTTTTCCATATGTTAGATATAATAAAAACTTAGCATTCCCTGGTGCTTTCCACAGCAATTTCCATATTAGCACAGTATTAGTTGGCATAAAGTGTTTGTGTATTCAGGCTCCAAAGGCACAAACACAAGTGTTCGATTTTTACATCCACGGAAGTGCTATGGATTTCAGTGGGACGACTGTTGAACACACACGAGTTTGTAGAATCAAAGACCTCACTATTGAGCTTGTTTTTATATTGCAGCTTTAGCAAGAGAAGCTATTTTCATTATCTGGGCAACGTACTGCCATCCTGCTCTGTAAGCCATGGCATTCACAGGCAGGTGCGAGTGCAGGTGCCCAGAGTGTTCTTATGTGGCAGATAAGTAGCACGGCGGATACTGAGGTGCTGCACGGCTCGGGGAGAAGGTCCCCTCGCTTTTACCTGGGCTAAACCAGCAGGCATGGGGCGAGATGAAGCAGATGTCGTGGAAGGTGCTGTGGGTGCCAGCCTAACTTGAGAATAATTCCTTTTCCCTTGCTTTTAGATCAACCAGCAGGAACTATTAGTAGATAATTTTATAACAGGTCCGTGTTTCATGGGAGCAAAGTGGAAGCATCATGCAGCAAGGTTATAATTTTTGATTATGGTCTCTTTTATCATTTCAAGTGAGTGAAAAGTACTTTATTTCAATGGTGTTTCAAGTGGAAGGAATAGAAAAGTAAGACTTAAATTGAAATTAAATAATAAAATATGTTAAATTTCTTTTGACACAAAACTAACGCAGTGGTCTGAGTACTTGTAAAATCCCTGTATTTCAGTTTTTTGTTTCTGGTGATCTTATACTATGTACAACTTCGTGTGCTTTTTATTCTAATCTACCAGCAACCATAGGTGTCTGAGAGCATGACTTTTCCTGCTGGTCTGCGGGATTTGAAGGATTTTAGGAATACCACCCTTTGCTTCCCAGCCTTCTCCATGGGAAGAGGTGCCAAGCCGGAGCTGACTGTTGCAGTCGCGCTGCTCGGCTCAGGGGGACGGTCTCCCAGCCGCTCCCTGTCCTGGGCTGCTCGGAGCCGGCTGCTCTGGTCCGAAGCGCAGCTCCGAAGGCAGCGTGGCTGGTGCCGTTCCCGTCACAAGCACCCCTGCGTCCCGGCTTGGGCAGCGCTCTGCGCGCCCCCGCGAGCACGGCCGCCACGAGCGGATCCGCCCCAACAGCAACTGTCGCCTTTGTGCTGCCATGGTGCCGGCGGCAGCAGCAGCGGCAGGAACTGCTTCCCCAAGGGTCTTAGGGATTCCTTACTTCCCGCTTGATGCTATCTGCATAAACCCATGCAGAGCGGGCGCTGTGTATGAGCAGGGGGAGCCGGCCTTCTATCCCGTGTTATTGGGAGGCTCCCTCCCCAGGAATACTGTGTGTCAGGAAATAACAGCCAAACAGTTCCAATCATATGCCTTGGATATGGGGAATCCCACTCCCAATGGTAAAACTGTCTGGCCACAGTGTTTCTGTGTGTGTGTCACGGCAATATTCATAAGAAAGAAGGATACGCCCTGGTAAAACACAAGGCCATATATTCTGGTGCAGCCAGGCTGTCTTCTCCTTCCCCCATCTAACGATTTCTATTAGCTTTTATTTCTCCAGCCATGATACACGTCTCATTGCTCCTTTAAAAGTTTCTAAATAGTCTCTTAAAGACATTAAATGGGCAAAGCCAGTACTGGTATTCCCTTGGCTTTTGATTTTTAATGTGTCCCATTGTGACTCAATCTGAAATGCTGCATATGTCAACTCTCATGTTGGATAATCAGGGTTATTATTGGACGTGTCCCCTAGAGAACCTGAATGACTGAAGTGGTCAATTACCTTATTTTAAATTTAATTTAAAAAATGATCCTTATAAGGATAAAAGTTTTAATGTGATCAGAGAATTTATTTCAGTAAAAGCTACTGGCACTTTTGGGTAAGTACTGAATGATGTTTGCAGCCTCCAGCGTCCATCAGTGCTGAGGGTGAATCTCGTATTGACAGCACGTGACACCAAGAAATGCTTCAGATTGTAGCACCAGCCATCGCTTTTTTTCCTTTGCAGGGAGATTTTGCGGGATCTCTGCAGAGTTGGAGCAATTGAAATAATTTCTTATTAAATAGTGATTGGGGAATTGCTTATCTCAAGAAGAGTTTCAAAACTATCCAGTTCAGAGCAAACCAGCCATAGAAAAGAGCACCAAAGCAGGGAATTCTGCAAATACGTTCAGCTTGTGAGGGCCGCAGGTGAAAGCAGTGCCCGTAGCAAAGCAGCCAGCGGCGCTGCAGAGGCAGGTGTTGCCCGGGATGTCGGCGCTGCTCTTGGCACAGCCTCCAGTGTGGCTCCTGGAAGGACCCAGGTGTATGATAAGTGCAGATTTGTATGGTAGCCTCGGGTGCTGGTCCTTGTCTAACAGAGAATCTGCTCGTTCTTGTGTCTTCTTTTCAGGAGAGGGAGCAGAACTGCGGGCGGCGGGGCTTCCTCCTCTGCTTGCGGCTAACAAGGAGCAGGAGGAGCACATGCATGAGCAAGCTTAGCCCCCCGGCCACTCCGAGCACAGCTGGAACGGGCCGCGAGGCGCCTCTCTCCTTGACCACGCAAAGGTCTCTGCAGAAACAGTCCCTCACGCGCGAGCGTTGGTGTGCCGCGGCGGCAGCGCCGGCCCCGCGTGCAGCTCCTCGGGAGCCTGCAGCAAGTGCTCGGGGGGGTGGCGCGGGGCCCGGCGAGTGCCAGAGCTGCGCTGCCCTGCTTGCCGAGTCCCCTTTAAGCTTTCACAATTATTTTGCTAGAGAGAGATGCTATTTTCAGAATTTACTTTGCGTCACACAGAAGAAGCTAATGCCATGAGATTGAGTTTAATTATATCTCTGCTAAATTACAGCAAAGTTAAGGGGTGCTGGCTCCAACATCCCTTAGCGCTAGTTCTGCGGTGGATTTCTGTGATACCATAAAGAAAAGCCTGGGAATTGCTTCTTTTATGTTCATATCACTTAAATGAGCCCCAAATTAAAATGATGGGCATATCATGGCTTCAAATTAATGGCCTTAGCGGTTCAAATGACAAGTTTGTAAGTGAGTTAAATATCATCCAAATTCCTATTGCCTCTGTCCTTAGCAGCCTGATATTTTTGATCTTCTAAGACAGTGATTTCACCAGCATTAACAGGGCTGGAAGCCAAAGCACAATAAAACTCCACATACAAGAGAACATGATAAGTGAGGGAATGGATAATGAGGTGGTTAATGCTGTTAAATACCTTGTGCTTAATGTTGGCAGGTCGATTGACTTAGCCAATAAAATTTTTTAAGTGGTTGCCGGTCTTGACCATTGGAAGCTTTCTCCAAAAATAATCCGCCAAATGCACTGAAGTGTAAATCAGACTTTTACCAAATTGATGCCAAGATGTATTGCCTCTTTACGTTGTTTTTTATTTTGGAAGCCTCTGTTTTAATAGAGTTCCGTTCTTTCTCAGGACTGATTTCATCTGCTAGAGTTAGGGTTGTAAATATAGAAGGAGAGAGAATCCTTAGAGCAAACAGAGCCCTAGGGCAGAGTGCCTGAGGGTGCTGAGGAGTCTCTGTCATTGCAGCCTGCCCGGGGTCTCTAGGAAGACACCTGAGAGTGGCCTGCAGGAGCTGGGGTGGCCTTGGCGGGGAAAGGGCCTGGGGGCCTCTTGCAGTCCTCCCAACCATTGCTTTCCACGATGACCACGCTTAGAGACACAAACGTGCCTCCAACTCGACCAGCACTAGCTGCTAAATTCTGAGGCACCAGGGTGCTCCTGCCCCAGCCCCGTGCAAATCTCTTCCCTGGTCACCGCAGGTGCCTTCTTCAAAGAGTGACTGGGTTTCGCTTGCTGAAGACTGGTATCATCCCGCGGCCGCAGCCCTGCCCAGGGCCCGAGGAGCTCCTTCCGGGCCTGCCGTGTCCTGCTTGTCCAAGGGCGCAGCCCAAGGCTCCCGCTGAGCGCGCGCGGGAGCGAGCTCTGCGGCCAGGCCGGAGCCCGGCTTCCCGCTCTGCGCCCGGGCTCTGCGTGCAGGGGTCCGGAGCTTTCCCGGAGGTGACGCGGCCGTGGCCCGCTGGCGCCCCGGCCCGCGCTCTGCCTGTAGGACGCTCTCCGCTCCTGCTGCGCGGCGGCCCCGAGTGCTGCCGGCGCCCGCGCAGCGGTGTAGCCGCACGGGCTGCGTCGCTTCGCAAGCAGGGACCCTGCCTAAGCCCTCCCTCAAAACACAAAAATGGTGACGCAGGGACATAACCCCCGTGCCGCAGGGTAAAGGAATCAAAAGCTCTGTAATCTTGCATTTTTTTCTTTCTTTCTTTCTCTCTTTTCTTTTTTTTCTTCTTTTCTTCAATGGGAACAGCAGGGGCATCTTGAATCACCAGAAGAAAGCAAAGTGGTGTTATTTGGAGTTCTGCAAATGCCTCACAGATCCAGGAGACAAACAACATTTTAGCTCTACAGGGGTAACCCCGTTAGCGAGTCACTGCAGTAGCAAATCAGGGCTGTAGAAACAGCCTTGCAGCACGGGCTTTGGCAGAGGCAGGTCCGCACGAAGGCTTCCTATGTGTTCCGAGGGGCCCGAGGGCGCGTGCGGCGCCTGCGGGCGCGGGCGTCCCGGCACCCACGCTGCTGCGAGCGGCGGATTCACTGCCGCACGTTTGCCGAGTAGCAGCTTTTCTCTGCTCTTAGCTTTGTATTGAAGTTGCCAACACTTCCATTATGAGATCCATTTTTCTATGCAAAGTTTTAACTGCATGAACTGAAATTTTATATATGACATTTTTTTCCCCCCAGTCACTTCTTTCTGTTTTGAATTCAGACAAAACATTGGACAGTTTCTGTAAAAGCACTTATGGACAGAGATATTTTTGATATGCATCACAAAGCTCTCTGGCACAGTGCCCCGTGTCCAGACACTCGGCTCTTCTCGCGGTAGTGCCATGGGAGCGGGGCGGCCGCGGGCCCTGCTCCGGGCTGGCCGGCAGCCTGGGCTCCTCTATGGGAGCGCGGGTGGGTGCCGTGTGGAGGCTGGGCAGGAATCCTGCTGGGAATCTGAATTGCTTATCGCTTGGCCAGCGGTGTCCAGTTCTCAGGCACTTTCTACCCTCTGAAAGCTGCTAAGGACAGCTCTGCTCTGGCCTGTCAGATCGGGGTGCATGGGTGGTGCCTCCAACTTCCCCTGCACGATGAAATCTCTTCACGTTTCCTTACTGTTTCCTTCTGAAACAAACATTTCAATATCCATTGAGCTTGAAAGGTTTAATATTAATTATTCGACATGCACATTGTTTGCACAAAGCATATTTGCATAGACAAAAAACATAAATATGCGTCTAGTTTCACAAACTGTTTCTACGCTGTGCTCGGCTGTATGTTTAGAGCTTCATTAAAACGTGCCCGTTGCTGGCCCCTCGTGCTGTGTGTGGCTGAGAGCCGCCTGCCCTTCACACACAGGGATCCTCAGGGTGTCCGCGATGTTTATGTTGGAGAAACTGCTGCTGTGCGCAGCAGCTCTAGTACATTGCATAAAAATTTTATATCTAATGTGAGCAGTGCCTATAAGATGTTATGATGGAAATGAATTTATAATAGTCTCACTGCAGAGATAACAGCTCCTTGGCTGCCACACCAGCCAGACTGTGTGCGGAAATGGAAATGGATGGGCAGGGGCAACAACTCCTGCTGCCCGCGGTGGCCCTGGGCACCTGGCCGAGCTATCGGTGCAGGAGGCGCCCGGTCCTCGTCCCCTTGCGGCTCAGCCATGTCGCCCTGCGCGGGGCTGCACCCCGTGTCCTCTGCTCACCGCCCTCCGCTCCGTGCAGCGAGGCCGGCGGCAGGGCCGTGGTGAGCGGGGCACCTGGCGGTGCCAGGGCAGGGCATGGCGGCCACGTGGGTGCTAGGAGCGAGGCAGGACGCGGCAGGATGCGCCGGGCGGACTCAGCACGCGGGGATGCGGCCGAGGGCTGCGGCCTCAGCGTGACGGGAGCTGCGGGACGCGCGGAGCTCCACGGGGATGCCCCGGTGCCCACAGCGGAACAGCGGCCGGGCCCAGGCGCGTGGAGCCCAGCTCCCGCACACCTGCGGCTGTAGCACCTAAGGGCCGATAAGCACCTAAAAACACCCTCCCTTCTGCCGTTGCAGTCAGCTCTGCACTGTGAGAAAATGAAGAAGTTTGATAAATGGTTGGTTATTTTGTTAATGTGTTCTGAAAATAGAGTTAAATGAAAAGTGAAACCAAGCGGTCTACACTTAGAGCTATTTATGCAAGGAGCAAAATCTAATTAAGCAGTTTTAACGAGTACAATATTAAGGTGTGAGGTTTATTGAACACTTGGTTAACTATTCAATTAGTGTGTGGATTTTGTGAGCTGGTATAATGCTAATTCATGTGCAGATCAATTGCTTGATTTAGAAGAAAATATAAAATTTTAATTCCAAGAATAGCAGAAGTTAAGTAATTGTCATGAATTGATTTCATTAGCATAATCATTATGAATGTTCTCCCAAACAGATAAATATTGCTTGAGAGACTAGAAAAGAGGAGATTTCAGGATTTGCCATTAAAATAAGGTCTGTTTTCTCTTAAATTTCCAACAGATTTATAGTCAACGGTTTTAAACAAAACTTATAGATGAAATAAGGCGAGCATAAAGAACGGCCGAGCAGGCGTTTTGGCCTTGCCGTGCTCCGGCCGCGTGTTCCGGGTGCATGAAGCGTTCTGCAAACGCGGAGCGTGGGCGCAGCCCCTGCGGCGGGAGGGCGGCTCCGGCGGGGCCGCGGCTGCCGAGGAGGCCGTGCAGGAGGCTCCTGCC
>VZSV01000060.1:3459019-3474580 GCA_013398735.1 Nothocercus julius | reverse complement strand
CGAGGCAGCCGCGGCGCCTTCGAGCCGCCCCCGCACCGCGCCGGCCGCCGCAGCGTCTTCCTGGGAGACGGCAGGCAGAAATACACGTCCTACAGGATGATTTATACCCTGGATTGGGTCGGGCTGTAAAAATGCACCGAGTTTAAATCACTGTCAACCTTGAAACAAGAGCGGAGAAGGTGATGACCCCGGTTAAAAAGTAAACAAAAGAGCTGTGTTTCTCTATGGATTGAGCTGCCGGCTGTCTTCAGAAACGAGATCTGCGACTTTAATGTTGTCTGCCTTTAAATTAAGTTGGGGACGGGGGTGGCGTGTGCATTTTGCAATTACAATTCAAAGCAGCTGGACTGGAAAACATAAACTGCAGTGAGACAGGAGGCTAAGGGTGTCACTAACACACATTCATTAACTGCTGTTAACTGGGGGATGCGGTCAGTCAGGAAACACAAATCCTGCTGTGAGGAGGCTCTGGCGGAGGGAGAGTGAAAACACAGATTTACCGACTTGTGGCTAAAGGCTTTCTTCTTCTTCCAGACCTTTGGAGAGATGGTCATTTATACCGCAATGACAGCTGCCGACTAAAGGCCGCTCCCAGGTGTGAGTATCTGCTCCTCGCTGCCCGGGAAGCAGCAGCACGAGGCAGGTTCAGCAGGTTCCCTGGAAGCCGCTCGCGTTCCCGCGCCGGGCTCCGGTGCCAGCCCCGGCCTGCAGGGACACGGGCTCCAGCTCCGGCTCCGTGGCGGCTGCCGTGGCCAGGCAGTCACTGGGGAGCCGCTTGGAGTCAGTGGAAAGTCACTGCCCAGAATCGATGGGTTGTCTGTGTTATGTACCGGATTCGAGCGTTCGGACAGGAGAGGTTGGACACCATTTATGATTTAAAGAATTTATTTCATAGAGTATAGATAATAAGATTTACCAGCTAGCTGGGGTCCGGGCTTCCCATGCAAGGGTCATACCACGGACCCCGATCCCCGTTTTTGCTCCCCCTTTTATACTGTTTTTCCCCCTCCCTTATCTCGTTCGCTTAACTCTCTCAAGGTTTATTACTTCCTTGGGTAGGATGTCTTCAAAGGACAGGGGGTGATTTGCAGCTTCCTTCCTTGGATAAGAGTTTTCCAAGGACGGGGATGATTTGTAGCTTTCCTCCTTGGATAAGATGTTCTTTGTCCATTATCTTCCACTAGAGTATCTGGTACTTTAACCTTGAATATATTTGTCTAAATACACTTACTAATTCTATATTTCGCAGTCCCCACAGTCTGCAGGTGAACGTTCGAAGACTGGCTCGTGCAGAGCTGGAGACTTGCCCGTCTTCCCGAGTGCACTTCGCAGGCAGCGGAGCGGAGCTGCGGACGCGCCGGCGCCCCGGCATCGCGCCCGCGGCCCTTGACCCTCGCTGTCCGAGGGCCCCTCGCCTCTGCGCGTGGGTGTCTTCTCCCGCGCCCTTCGAGCGGCAGCTTGCTCACGGCCGGGACGGTGCCGTGGCCTCCGAGCCCGCGGCTCCGCAGGGCCGGCGCGGAGCCGCAGCGGGACGTGGCCGTGCAAACGCAGCGGCCCGAGGGGCCCTTTCGAATGAAGCCAGCCCTGCCCGAGGCAAGCGGCCCAGCACGAGGGTCACCCCTAGCTCTGCTGCCCACTCCGATTAAGGGCACGGTGCAAACTTCATTAACTTGTGTGGTGGCCGGCACACACAGCGCTCTATAACTGGAAGAATTCCCATATTTTTACTGTCTTCTCCTGCTGCAGGGGCACCGGTGCACATGGAGTCAAAGCTCTTCCCAACCTCCTGCTTGTGCTCCCAGGGAAGAGCCTGGAATGGCATCAGAAGTTTCCATCACCGTTTTCATGCAGGAAGGCTGCTAAAGCGTGAGTCAAGATGGAGTCACAAATCAAGTTACTATACAGGATAATTAGCTAATTGCAGTTAATGACTTTGCAAACATGACAGCCAGGCCAAACAGAAGGTATCATGAAGAAATGAATTTTTGCCACTCCTTGTGTAATGTGGTAACAAGGACCCGACTGTTTTCCTGAAACTGGTGCTTTGTTTGCTTAACAGGCTGATACCTGCTGATAAGATGCTTGACTTTCAAGTGATAAATTACCTTAATTAGTTTTAATTGTTTGCAGACAATTTTATGCAAATGGAGACATTTAAGGAAACCAAGAGGAGCTTTGGTTTGGGAGATGGCTAGGGAGCCTAGAGTTTTCCTGCATTTCTGGGCTTTTTACTGGTGAAAATGGCTGTGCCTGGGGAGGTGTGAGAGGCCACTGTGAGGAGCAGGAGTGGGAGCGGGAATGGGAGCGGGAATGGGAGCAGGAGTGGGAGCGGGAATGGGAGCAGGTCTCTCTTCCACCCTCTGCCTGGCCTCCAGCCACACCTGGCTTCAGGAATATGTTTCAATGAAAGCATAAGTGCTCGCTGTTTTGACTTAAGTAAAGCTCATAAATAATCTTACTCATTTGCTTAGAGCCAAGTAATTACCACTTCCACACTCCCTGCAAAAGTCCTGGCATCCTAGTGGCTATCGTGACTCAAAGTTGCCAGAAAAACTCTTGCCCCTTTGCACACTGGTGAGGCCTTGGCCACCTAGGCAGCGGTGCCCGAGGCCACGTGTTTGTGCCCTGTGTCCCTCTGCAGCAGCGGGGCTCTGCTGGGGACGGGCTTCGGCATCGCCACCACGGCACCGGAGTCAAAATCCAGCCTTCCCACCAAATACCAGGGATTTTGAGGTTTGAAATCCTCGCATCACAGTCATGTTGTGTCTTCCAGCATGTTGGAGTGACTGGCGCTCCTTTCTGCGCCCGATCCTGCCCCGGCACATGGGCTGCTGTTTCGAAAGTGCTGCAGAAAACCAGAACGAGCTCTGTGGTCTGGGCAGCTCTGCCAAATGACGTCCTTGGTCGGGGTGGGATGTTGCTTTGCAGAGCGCAGGAAAAAGCCTCCTCTGTCCTCCAAACCAGCAGTGGCTCCTAAGCCAGGGAATGAGACCCACAGAGGTTTGAATGTATTTTTTTTTTTTTTTTTTTTTTTTTCAGAAAAAAAAAGACTTTTCATTTGTAGAATATTCTGTGTGAATTCGAGATGAAATTAAATATAAGTTCTTAAATAATTCCTATGATGAATTTTTTCCTGGTTATTTCAACTCAGAATAAGAACACTTTCATTTGAATTGTAAACTTTTTCTGCAGCCGTTATAACTCTGTGGCCATTCTTGTGCTTTTTAGACTGAAAACAGCAACAGTTTCGCTGCCTTGGTTGTACATCAGACTCTTCTGATCCAGAGAGCAGAAATGGTAAACGAACAGAGCAGAAATTACATATATATCTCTTTTTGATCTATACTTAACAAAAGGTCAGTCTGCAGCTGTTGGGTGCATTGGGAGCAGCAGGCCGGTGCTGGGCCGTCTGCTGCAGTCCTTGGCTAGAGCCGCCCCACGTGGGTTGGGAACATCCCGGCGCAGCAGAGCGGGGTGAGGCCCTGCAGGAGGAGAGCTCTAAGCGAGCCTGGCCTTTAAAGAGGTCGGTGATTTTCCATGCGCCAGCATCATTTAGGAAAATCAATGGGAAACTGAAAGATCGATGTGTGCCCGGGAACACAGGGACAGGAATGAGCTCTGTGCTGGTCTTCACTGCGGCCAGGGAACGTTAACGTCTGGGTTTTGATAACGGGAACGAGCCGATTTGTATGGAGTCAACTGTCCATCTGGAATAGGAGGGAATAAACACATGGGTTTGCCCAGACAGTATCCTGTGGAAACCTAGGCATGAAATGGTTCCTCCCCGCTTACTCCATAAAGCATCGCGCTCAAGTTGCTGCTGTTCTGGAAATATTTTCATTGTTTCTGTCAATTCTGTGATGTGAATAAAATGATATGTGTTCCTCGTGCATGTGCAGCCAGTTTGTAATGAAGTGATAGCTCCTGGAATAATTGCCCAATGCCATGATGGTTTTTGTACTAAATGGAATCAAAGAACCTTGATGTAATTGCTTACTCAAATAGGAACCCATTAGAGTGTTAAATATTTATATTAATTGGGGAGTTAATTGCTTATCTAGCAATGCTTAAATAACTGCTTGTGAAGCTCAGCAAGATGAGGGACCGAAGGACCACTAAGTGAAGGACTGTGCCACCTTTGAGGTTCCTTTGAGTTTAAAGCTTCTCTACAAGAGTTACATAAGGAAAAATAACAAAACTCTTCTGCAGCAAAAAGCCTTTTATGCTGCAAATAGAAGTGTTTGAACAGAAACTCAGCTGCCGCTAAAACCTGCTGGAACTCGAGGAGCGCTTCAGAGTAAAGTGCGTTACAGGGGGTTTCAGAGCGCTGATCTCGGCGGCTCTTTGCGGGTGTCCCGCAGCAAAGCCGCGCGCGGAGCCAGGCTGCGGCCGGGCTGGTGCTGCCCGCTGCAGAGGGGCTGCTCTGCTGCCTCCGCAGAGACGCTGCCCGGAGCTTGTGCAGGGCTCCGAACTGCGTTCTCCGTTTGAGCACCCGTGTGCGCCCCGCGGCGCCCGGGGCCGCGTGTCGGCGTGCGCTGCAGCCCGGCGCGGCGGGCGAGCCGGCGCGCGGCAGCGGCAGGGCTTCCTGCTCCTTGCTGTGCTTGTCCTCGAGACCGCGCTGCAAAAGGAGCTCCTGGCTTTGTTTAAAGCTTTGCCGGCTTATCTGTCTTGCGTGCAAATGACTTCTTTAAAGCACTTTAGGTAAATACTGCTTTTAATTTTATTGTTTAAGACCACTTTTAGTCTACCCATCCAGATACTGTGTAGGATGTTTATGGCTAATCAGACAGGATTAATAAAATCAAATTACCTGGCATGTTTGGGAGTCAGTGATAAAAGTGAGAGAGGAATCATAAATTGTCTAGGGATAACAACAGGAAGGTCAAAGTCAGTGCGTTCCTCCCAGGACAGCGGGGATCTTCTGGCCCAATTTCTGCAGGAATGTGTGTGTCCATAATAAGCCAAATGGAAAATTCTATTTTATAGCTTCTTTGGATATTTTTCCAATAACATTGGGATGGTAAATATGGTAAGAAGGTGCACGGAAAGGGATCAGCATAGGCACAGCATTTCTAAGTGGGCTTTATACTGGTCCTGCAGGAACGTGTAGTTACAAACACAGCAATAGAAGACAGTGCAGCCCTGCCCGGCTTTACCAACGCGGCAGGGCCGGGTGCCGCTGGCCGCCCCGGCGCGGCTGCCGTTCCTGCAGCTGCACGCGGTGCCCTCCGCTCTGCGGAGCGGTCGGGAGCTGCTGGGGGAAGCGGGACGTTAAATCCTCCTCAGAGCCGTCTGAGACGCGGTCCCGGTGCGGGTCTGTCAGCAGTGACCTGAGCAGGGTCAGAGCCGTCCCAAATGCTGGGGCTCCTGGGCCTCCCCAGCGATGCCTCCCCCCGGTGCTCCAGCTGCGCCCGGCTCTGCGGTCGCATTGATCAGGGTGGCGGAGCTGCCTGCAAAACTCCGGCTCGCAGCGAGGACCGTTAACATTGCCTGCTATCCTCACGAGAAATATTTTACGCAGGGATTTAACCAAAAATAAGGATAATAAAATCATAATGAAGCTGAGATGAGATTTAATAGCAAGAAGAGAGAGAAATAAAAGCTGGTTATCATGGCATCTGTAAAAATACACATCACATTATGCCCGAAGCGGAACCCTCAGCTACAGGCAGGAGAAGGGGAATGGTGCCCAGCGAGGCGCTGGGGCTGCAGGGACCGTGGGCAGGTGTTCCCTGCTCCTCGTGGACCTGTCGCTTTTCATCTGGTCAGTGGCTCTTTGTGTGGTTAGTGCCAGGCACGAGGTCCCTGTGGCGTCTCCATCACTCAGAGCACCTGCAGCCAGGGCTGGGGCTCCTCACAGCGCCCCGGGCTCCCCGCACACGAATGGCTCTGTCACGCAGAGGACCCTCTGCGTTTGTCATTCCTACGCGCTGGCCTGCGCGGAGCCCCGTGGGACGCCCAGCTCCGCGCGCGGACGCGGTCAAGGACGAGGCGCGCGCAGGGACGGCTCGTCCTGCTGCACGGGCTCCTTGAGCTCAGTGCTCGTGGCAGAGCAGGAAGGAGCAGCTTTCCTAAACCTGTGCTTGTTGCTGTTTCTTTTTTTGCAGCAGTTGCTGTAGAAGTACAGGGGCCAGAGGTGATGTTAAATCTTCGTTACGGAGCTGCACCATGCTGTCTGGTGGTGGACGGCACCGGCGCGGGGTTGCTGAGATTGGCAGAACCCATGCCCAAACGGGTCCCCCCCGCTCACAGGGAAGCCCTGCCCTTGCGTCCCTCCCGCTGCAGCCGTCCTGCCAGCTCCGGGCTGCAGCGTCGCGGGGGAGCCGTCCCAGCAGACCCCGAGCAAAGCAAAACCAGGGAGCATCGGTCTGGTGTCATGAAAACACGGGGCCCAATTCAGCCATTTCCTCCCGTTTCGGCAGCACGCGTACGCATGGGCCTGAGTCCAGGCAACTGCCCTGGAACTCACTGCACTTTGCAAAGAAGGGCTCGTTTCCCAGAGCTGCTTCTGTGAACCACGGGAGACCCCGGCCGTGAATGCTGCACCTGCCCCTTCCGCCGCAGCAGGGACCTGAGCAGCTGAGACTTGACCTGTTTGCGGTGCGTGGAAGGAACATCTTCTCCAGAAAGTGGTGGTAAATAAAAATGGGGTTTTATGGAAGTTTTCTTCAATGTCAGTAATGATACTTTCTCCTTTAGATCAAAAATCCAATGCAGACTTAAAATTTGGACTAAATAGATAAAAATGAAGTTCAGAGAGGCTGGCACATATTTGGGATGAAAAAGAAGCAGAACCTGCTAGAAAAAGGAGGCAGAGCAGCAACTTTTTTTATGTTCTAAGGAGGCAGGGACATTACATGCATGTGGAAATATGAAGTAATGGCTATCCTAATTTAGGCTCACGAGTTTGCAGTTTGTCCTGAATGTCCAGTGGAGCCATCCATGTGCAGGCAGGACTTCAGAGATGGAGCTCCATCCGTTCAGAGGAGCTGCTGCCTTTAGATCAGTGGCTGCTTTCTGACTACGCCTGTTGTGTTGGGGTGTTGTTAAGTGCAACAGTATGACGTGATCAAACAGTTCTACCCATGCATGTAGCATGCAGCAGTACTATTAACCCTCATATAAAACAGCAATTTTTCCTTTTGCAAAAATAACCCTCAGGAAGGCAGAGAAGGAAAGCAGGAATTATAAAGAAGGCATTGCTTCCCTGTCATTTCATTATACTTCTCTCCCTCCAAGTCAAATCTGACAGCCAGAAAAATGCCATTCTGCTGGAGTTTATGTTCTGTAAACACCCAGATAAAATGGAGGCGTTCATTTAATACTTGACTGAGTAACGCTTAAAAACTTCAAGAAGGAGCACTATCACCTTTCAGATGTTCCTCTGAGAACATACCTTGCACTGTTTCCAAATACTCAAACCAAGCATACAGATGAGAATCCGTTAGAGAAATTTTAGGTGAAGAAAAGTCTTTCTTGGAAAATGTAGCAGTGCTGATTTGACTGCAGTTGGTTAGATGACAGAATCACAGAATTCCAGAACGGGTGAGGCTGGAAGGGACCTCCAGGGATCATCCAGTCCGACCCGCTGCTCCAGCAGGGACCCCCAGAGCACGGGGCACAGGGTGGCAGCCAGGCGGGGCTGGAAGACCCGATTTAGGAAATACCAGCCTGCAGCGCAGCGCTCCTGGCTGCTTGCGCTCCTCCTTCTCTGATTCTGCTTATCGAGGTGCTTTCAAGACTTTCAACTTGGCTGAAAGAGGGAGTGATCAAACCTCGGAATACAAAAATGGCAGTTTCAAACAGCAAGATCACATTGGGGCAGAAATGGGTTTATTAGAAATAGTTATTTGCTCTTCTCTAGGTTCTTCCCTAGGTATGCAGCGCACAGCCGTGAGCGGCTGAGCAGCCCCTTCGTCAGAGGAGCGGGGAGCAGCAGTGAGCGCTGCCGTTCCGGGGCTGTGGCCAAGGACGCAGCGCCCCGGCTCGGCGCTCCTGGCCAGGCCTCGCCGGCGCCAGCGCCGTCTGGAGCGGCATCCCGGCCGCGCAGGGCTCCCCTCTGCGCCGGGCCCTTTGCTGAGCCACAGCAGGGGCCGTTCGCTGCCCGCGGGCAGCACCGGCGCTCGCCCCTCGCTTGGGCGGCACGGCGGCTCAGGCTCCTTTCGTTGTTAAAGGAGACAAAAAGCCCTCATTTAGGGCTGTGTAATTCTTCAAAATGAGAAAAACTTTGTAAACAACTGGAAAACCAAAGTCAGAATTAATTCCATCCAAAAACTGCCATGAAAAGGAATAGTCAAGAAATCATCAGTGTGTTTTAATATCCACTAAAATTAAGAGATAAATACAATATTAATTCTGTGACTTATTTTTTACACTCCAGTGAACATAAATTTCTGTAATTGTATTTACTGGCCTTGGCTGCGTTGAAAGATAAGGGATAATTACATTCTCGCCAGATGGAAAGGAGCCTACAAAATTACACTTTTTAAAGTATGTTAACAATACCGTAATATTAGGGAATTCAATCAGATATTAATAACAAGGAAAAATATCATCAATGAATAAGTTGCACAATTCAGTCTACTTTCTGAGAATTGCAAGTGTTTTTGCTTTTCCACTGCAATTATAAGCACTTTTTTCAAACCTGAGAAACCCCAGCCCCCTGTAATTGCATCATCTATGTGGCTATGGTTCACGTGAGGACATACTGTAAAGTTGGGGTTTATTATTTTACCACCATTGCCAGTTTTGTATTGGGTTTTCTAAACATCTTATTTACTTCTCTCACTGTCACATCTCCATAATTCCTAAGTATAAATATGAGTTGTTGGCCTATTATTCCACAGCATTGATAGGATCGGAGAGACACATTAACATTGTACGTTTTCCTGCTTTGTAACGAAGGGATCTGGTGTAGGTCTGCACTTAGTCCACGCAGGAGCTCTGTAAAACGCATCCGCCTCACCCAGGTCCCCAGCAGGGGACACCTGCCTTGTGCTTCCTCCTTGGTGAGAACCAGCTGCACCGTGCCCATCGTTAAACCCAACGCACCCCACCTGGGTGTGAGGCCGGGTCACAAATCCTCAGAGGGCTGCTCCAGCTGGGACCAATAACACAAAGGTGCCCTAGGGGGCGGGTGGTTGGTGGTCGGGGTGTGCAGTGGGGAGGTGATGCTGTTGGCATTGCTGGCAGCCTGCTGCTAGCAGGCACTGGGCTTTCAGTAGCTCTTCATGTAACGCAGCACAATCCTAACATCTTCCTCCTCCTCTTCCTCTCCAGTAGTTGCTTCCCCCCATCCAGCCCTCAGGAACTGACCTCAGGGGTCAGCGGATCATGAGCAGAAGCACAAAGAGCTGCAGCTACAGTGAAGACAGGGGTGCTTAGGACACCCGGCAGATCTTTCTGGATTGCTGGGTAAGTACCTGCTCTGGGTTTGTTGCATCCCTTCCCTTCCCTGGTAGGAGCCGGAGGAGGGGAATCTGCTGGTGCCCTTTCCAGGTGCACCCAATAATGAGCTACAAAGGAGCAGGGGCTCGAGGCCAGAATGCTGCCCAGATGAGCATTGCTGAGGTCCTGGTGAAGGGCCTGCTGGGTGACGCTGTGGGAGCTGCAGGAAGGGGTTAGCGCTCCCCCTTATCTTGCTCTTGGTGAGTGGGGTGTTCGTTTGAGTGTCTTTGTGTCATTTTGGGGTGAGCAGGAGGCAGGCGGCCACGTTCCTCTGGCCATCCGCGCTGAGAGCTGCTGGTGGTGCCTCTCTGCTGGCGGTCAATGGCATGGGCTCCACCTCTAGCTTTTGAGTAGAAATTTTGTAGGGATCTTCCTGCCTTATTCCTTTAGCTCTGATGTGCTGGTGTAGCTCCTGAAAGCAAGAAATTGCTGTGATTTCTGGTTCCCATTAAAATGTGAAATTTCTCATCTCTGAGTCATGACCTTGGAAAATGATATTATTTCTCCATTTGAGCCTACAACTCTGGACTTAACACTGTAAAAATAGCCTGCCCTTATGCAGACACATTTCTTCTAATTTCAAAGCAAAATGCTTATCCCAAAAGGCAGCAGGGCCCTGGGATTCTTTTTGTCAGAAACCTGACTGCACATGAAAACTACTTTTTATCTCTGGGTTTATGTTTGCTGGGAGCAGAAAGTCTCCTCTATGAAGAATCGTGCGTGTCCCTGGCCGGGCTGCGCGGGGCTGGGGCTGCCGCGGCGGTGCCGCCTCGGCGCGGAAACGGGGCTTTCCTGGGCATCCTGCGCGCCTTCCCCCGTTTATCCACGGGAAGGAGCAGTGAAGACCCCCCTCCTGCCGCGTCCCCTGCGCGCAGCCTGGTGAAGGGCAGGAGACTCCTCGCGCGAGGCCTGGCTGCCTTCTGTGCCTTCTCCTGCGCCCCTCGGTAGCCCCTGCCGCAGGGGTTGCTCCGAGCAGGGACTTGCCAGCCTGGTGCCTACGCGGCTAAACGGCCCCTGCGGACCGGCCAAACCTTTTGTATTTCTCTCACATCTCTCTTGCCTTTGTTTATTAAGGTTAAGGTGCTGTTTGCACCTTCACTCAAATGTTAATATCTCACAGAAAACCCACAGTATCAGATGTTTTGTTTGAACAGTTCTAACTCCTTTTGAAATTTGTAATCTGATTTCAAGCTAAGTTTTGACTTCTTTAGCATTCTCACATTTAGTTGTGTTCATAAACACATACACAATTCCAAATTATCTGTTGTTATCTTTGGCTGGACTTCCTGTGGTATCTTACATATTTATCTTCCATATTTCTGTAAGTATTTCAACCAGCTTCACTGGCTCTTTATTTCTCTACTTTGCCCTTTAAGGATTGCATTATGAAATGCTCTTAACTGATAAATTCATATATTGTGTATAACTTTTAAAAAACTTAGAGGCAGTCTGCTGGGGAAATGATTGCTTGCTAGTGCTGTGTTTGCCAGGAGGCGATTTAATTGGCAATTTCAATTGAATGAGTTGCTACTCATTCAAATTTCTTAGCTATCCAAAATCTATATACCTGTTCCATAAAAATAAACCATACATGAAAGGATGCCCGGTTCCTCTGAAGGCTTTTGGCCTTGGGATGAGATCGTATAAGCTCAGGTAGGAAAATACCTTCAAAGAGCAGCTACCAGGTCAGATGGAGAGACTTTTAAGAAGATGGAAGCAGGAAGAGAAATGAAGAGCTTTATGTTTCCTTTTGTGCAGGCAAAGTTCCATTTCATTTTATATTACTTTGCAGGGTTTGGGGGTGAGCATTTGAGTTTTTCAGTTAATGCACCATGTATCAAGAGAAAGGTGCAAGAGATGTAGAGTGACCGTGGGTCTTCCCTTGCTGCTGATGGGCGCTGCTCTGCTCCCTTCCTGCCGCTGGCCGTGTAATGACGCCGGATAAGGTGAGCAGTGATTAGTGGAAAAGATCATGTGTCTCAGCTTTCCTAATTTCTCGTGAGCTCACTGATAATTTGACTGAATACACGAAAGAAATATTGATAGAAATTAGTTTGGAATACGTATTAGCTTTCTGATGTACATGGAGGGGGATTATTAATCTGGGGGGATAACAAAAGAAGTGAAGAAAATGAAGAGCTGTCAGGGATAAAAATACCGAGGCATTCCACCAGGAAATGGCTTAAAGAATTGCTTTTGATTTTCTTGATCCCAGTCAGCTGCCTTGGGTAGCAGCTCCCTCTTTCCTTCCCTTTTTTCCAAACATGTCACACTGCTCCCCGAGGTCTCCGACTGTTGCGGTGTAGCGTGGCCTGCCTCAGGCCTACACCGTCACGCTGTCAGGCAGCAGGGACTTGGGACTAAATCACGTCCACAGACGCTTTCTTAGGACTAATTGTCGCGGCCTCAGTACGGTCCCGTTGCTCATGCCTGAGGGTAAACGAAGACTGAAGGCTTCCAGGGTCTCCTCTTTCTTGTTCTTGAGGAGACGGTCCAAAAATACCCCAGTTGGCTCTTTGTTACGCTGTGGGGAAGGGAGCTCCTGCCCTAAATGGCTGTGAGGTAAGGGTGAAGGGCAGCAAGGTGAGCAACCTGAAACGGGGGCTATAAACCGCAGCCTTGGATGGCTGCTGCGGCGCTTGCCTGGCTCTGCGGCTGCGGCGCGCGGGCGCGCTGGTGCGGGACCTGCCGGGGGCCCGAGGGCTGGCGGTTCTCCTCGCTCTCGAGCAGGAGCGCGTCCAGGCGGGGCAGGCTGCTGAGATGCACGCGCGGCAGTAGTGCCCCTCATCCGAGGGCCCGTGCTGCGGGTGAAGTGCGCCTTCAGTGGGAGGGCAAGTCCCCACGGGCCGTGATCCCGGGCGGCGAGGCAGGAGGCTCGCAAAAAATGAACGCTTAAAGAATTATAATGAAATGCAGTTGGGTAAGGACAGTTTCCTCAAAGCAAGAATTCTTCAGAAGTGCAATAGTCATCTTGACTGCTCGGCAGGAGTCATGAGAGAATTAGCTGTTAACTCCAGACAGAGTAGAAGTTACGTGATTAATGCTGCATAAAACTCTCTAAGAAATCCACCTCTTACGGTTAAAACATCTTCAAAGAGGAACCACTTCCAGTTAGTTTTACCCTCTAGAGAAGGTAGGCGATCACAGGTGTGGTTGTTTAGCAGGCTCAGAAGAGTGAGGATTGGACAAACATCCATCTGTGGCTCCCTCTGAAACTATTAGAACACACAGAATATAAAACCCAGCTTGGTACTTCTCACTTGCTGTTTCTGCTCTGCTGTTTACGTGGAAAAGCCTGGGGATGTGACTGTATGCAAAATGATCTGTTTCCTTTCTAAAATATCTCTTCCAGCCTGGGACAAAGCTGAAATTTGATTCATGGGAACCTACAGTAAGTCGCTACTGGGATATTTTTTGGGAGAGGTGGGAGAAAATAAGAGTAAGTTAGCTGTAACTGGCAAACTAAAACAAGGCAGAGGACAGCTGAATGCTAGCAAATCAGTATTGACATTCACAAAGAGCCCTCTACTTTATGTCAGGAAGTCAATAATAAAGTATAAAGAGCAGCAAGCTTCAGCAAACTCCAGCCTCCTTTTGCTCTTTAGAAAAGGTAGTGAACTTTATTCAGGTTCTTCAAGAAGTGCCTAGGTAGCCTTCTTCTTTAGTCTGAGTGAGCAGAAGGTTGTGGTGGCTGTCCAAAAATCAACAATCTCTCCAGGCTTGACCTTTTAAAATCCAAGCTTTATTCTCTCTTGCATTCAAATTCATTTATATCCGAAAGAGCACTTGGAGTTAATCTTTTACTTTCCCCTCCCCAGGTCTATATATGACTATGTAGGTTGCATTTGTAATTAATAATATCACTCACAAGGGCTGCATTTCTGTAAGGAAAACAAATCCATAAGAAAGTGGGAGGGGAAAAAAAACAGTATATTCAGTACAATATTATGAAATTGGCTAAATATTGTTAGGTTGCTGTCAGTGCAAAACAGGAGTGTTACCCTGCAAGATGTGTAAGTGATCTGTCTTTACAAATGAACTTTGAAAGTTAACTCTGAAAGTTACACTGCAGCAAGAGTTTGTACTTTTTAGCTACAAGGAAAAGAAATGGTAAGTGCAGCTATTGCTTTTCTGGAACAGCGTGCTGCACCTCCTCAAGAGAATACGGACTCGACATCTGCGCCTGTTATGTTAGTATTGGTCAGCTTGTGAATTTGACCTGTGGTGGCCCTGTAGCCGCTGAATCTATTTGCCAGCAGTGTGGGATCTGGCCAAATGGAGCACTGAAGTTCTGCTGCTCGGTGACAGCTCCCGACTTCGGAGCAGCAGGGCAGGACGGGCGGAGATGAGGAGAGCAGAGAGGCCCTAACTGCAAACCCTGATCCTCGCAGGGCAGTAGGTCACGCAGTGCAGCAGCTCCGTCCTGACCCTGCCGAAGGGGGATGCGCTGCCCTAAGGGAACGGTGCCGCCTTCGCTTGCTGCCTTGGAAAACAGGATGTTCCTGCTGTTGCTCTTCCTTCATCCTGGTTTTTAGCATCCATTTTCCTCAGCTTTACCATCATTCTCTCCCTGTCTCTTCTACTGATGGTGTTGCTTTATTTCTTGATCTCACCAGTCTTTCATTAATTCAAAGTTATCTGCAAGCACAAGTTGCTTAGCTAATAATTGGAAGACCTCATGTGAAGAAACTGAGGCAGAGTGCTCTTTTCCTTCATTCTTTTCCGAAGCTTTTCAGGTCCTTTCAAAGCAATGTTGGTTCAACTCGGTTAATTAAGTCTGAGATTTGCAGATCCTGTGCAAGTTTCCTGTGCCACCCTGCCCCCTAAAATAAGCCTTCCACTTTTAGGTTGGATATCTGACTTGTTTCCATCCTCCGGGGAGCAGAGGAGCCTGTGGGCGGCAGCTCCCTTGATCTGCAGCCGGGCAGGATGCAAAGCTGCTGCCTGCACCCCGGTTGGCGCAGAACGTGACCCTGGTGGTACCCTGTGAGCAGATGGGGCTTGGGGTTGCGTTAGGAGTAACCTTTGGACTTTGCTGTAATGATTTCTGCCGTGCTCTCTGACAGTGTCTTGAGCCGCATTTGGCTGCGGTTTAGAGTGGCTTGTCACCTTTTATTTGACAGTGATACCTGTCTATTTTTAAACTCTCCTGTCTCTGAATGTCAAAGCTACCTGTCTTTTTTTTCCTGAGGCTGCAGATCTCGCACCCTGACCCACGCCATGGTTACAGGTGCTGTCATAATCCCTTGTACCCAGCATGGTCATGAGGAGTGTACTTCAAGAGGAGTAATGAGCAGTGTATGCAGTGCCTGGAGACAGGCACCAATTTGTAAGAGACAATTATCCCTAGACAAAGGCTCTTCCTTGTGCTCATCTAAGGAGAGCAAGATTTGCAAGTACTTGTGTACATCCCATCTTCTTCCTCACCTCTCCCCAGCTTTACCTTTTCTTAATTACAATAATGGGCAACTTTGTTTAATTTCCCAAGGTGAGCTGTTTAGTGGCTAAATGTGAGTACTTGCTACCTGTTCTGTTCGTGACTGTGGTATTTCAGCAGCCCCTTAGGAGACGAGAAGATGCAGATGATCTGCTGCACATCGCAACAGCAGCTAAGCACAGGTCACCTTGACGAGGAGCTTGTAGGCCCATGGAGCTGTTGTTCACCACATATAACAGCTGGGCTGAGATTGTATTTAAAAAAAAGAAAAAGGTGGTTGTACGGAGATGGTTCTTGGGCAGATAGGTTTATCAGCTGTGCAAAGTGAGTTTAACTTCTATAATGATGCCAATCAAAACATCCTGAATTTTCACCTGATAGTCTGCTGCCATGGCTGGCATGTTGGCTGTGCCCTTGGTGCTTTCCATGGCCTGTTGTAAGTGTGGTAGTTCTTGCCCGTCTTACAAGGATGTTTGTGATGGCTGGAGGCTTAGTGTAGTTTCACAGTAGACTTTTCTTCATTCAGTTTTGTTTATATTGCTTCCTATAGCTGGAGGGCTCTAATGTCTTTTTGGTGCATGTCCAGGTCTGTGGCAGAGTAACTGGCAGGTGATGGAGTCTCCATCCAGCACATCAATCACCACCCTGGGGCAGATGTGGTGCTTGTCTGTCTCTCT
>VZSV01000060.1:3411174-3450997 GCA_013398735.1 Nothocercus julius | reverse complement strand
TCGGCCCCGGGGCCCAGCGCGGGCCGGGCCAGGGCGTCCCGTGCAGCCGCGTGGTGCGAGGAGCAGGAGGCAGCGCCGGCTGCCGCTCGGACGCGCCGCAAGGAAAAGACGCTAGGGAAAAACCGCCGAGGTTTCCGGGGTCAGACTGTGCCGCTGAACGGCTTCTGCCCGCTTTTCTCTGCTTATTTAACTGTAGAAGAAAGACCTTGGTGGCACACAGAGCGCAGCGATACAGGAGCAGCAGTCTCCTGCTGGTAGAAATGTATAAGAAGTTCTGCCAAGAGCT
This sequence comes from Nothocercus julius, assembly GCA_013398735.1. Classification (NCBI taxonomy): domain Eukaryota; kingdom Metazoa; phylum Chordata; class Aves; order Tinamiformes; family Tinamidae; genus Nothocercus; species Nothocercus julius. Next base: position 3,450,711 of record VZSV01000060.1, on the reverse strand, counting down.
ATTCATATAACATTTTGCTTCTACACAGTGCTGGATGAGTTTCCTGTGAAATCAGAGGGATGCACAAAATCATGTTCTGTGAAATATCTGTAACCAGGCAAGCTGGATATAGCCTGTGGTCCCTGGGGGTCTGCAGGAGCAGCCTGGCTCCTGCCCCGCAGGCTGAGGGAGCCCCAGCCCAGCTCCGTACCGGCCCCCAGAGGCGCTTTGTGTCTCCCAAGGCAGATTTGTAAAATCCACTGCAGATTGCAGCGGCCGTTCGTGTTCTTTTCTCTGAAACACTTGCACTGTTTTGCTTGTTTGTTTTCCATATTCTGTTGATGTTCTACTTCATTTAAAGCTATCACAAATATCCCTGGACCGTGGTGTCAAATGGTCAAATTTATCACAGCGTCTGGAAGCTGAGGACGAGTTCAGTCCGTGGTTAATTTGCCAGGCGCCAGTCTAGAGCATCTCTGGCACGGCTGCCACGTGGGACTGGCCGTGCGCGGGTGCCGGCCCTGCCGCCCCAGCCGCTGCCTCCCCGTGCCGGGCATCCTGCCGCTGCCGGGACGCTGGAGCGGGCAGCGCGCTCCCTGGGCGCTTCCGCGTGGCGACGAGCTGGGCTTTTTGGTGAAGAACGCTTTAGGAAAAGTGTAAAAATTCCTAGAGGGCAATCAGAGGCTCTGTTTCTGCGCGCTTTGCTCTTCGGGCGGAGGTGCTGTGCTGCAGCTAGTCGCCCCTAGTCGATTTTTAAGTGCTGTCCCTCAGCGTGAGTGATGCTCGCAACGCTGCTGCTCCTCGGCACGCCATTTCCATTCGTACGCGCGTGACGCAGACAGAGGTGGCCAGTGCTGTAGGAAGCCACACAAATCTCCCCGGAAGGCTCGTCCAGGCTCGTGCGGGCTCCTCGGGCGCCCCGTGCTGCCGAACACCGCGTCCCGGCCGGGCATCTGGTGCCCGCGCAGGGGTGGCAGAGCCGAGGCCACGCGCTGCCTGTGCCGCCCTCCGCCCGGGGCCTCTGCCCGCCGCGAGCCTCGCGCCCTGCGCGGCGTCGCCCACGTGAGCAGCACCAATGAAGGGGTCCCACCTTCAGCCGTGTAGTCGTTAGGGTGTTCCCCCTCCCAGGTGGAGGGAAGAGAGTGGCAGGGCGAGCACGCCTGCGGAGTTGTGTGGATGTAACTGTGCAAGACGAGCCTGGAATATGCCGAGTCCTGAAGAGCAGGATGGAGCAGTTGCATGAACCCAAACTGGCTTAAACAGTAGAGGCCTCTGATATTGTGTCAGTATTATCAGAAGTTGAAGAAAAAGAGTAAGGCTGCTTTTCATACATGAAGGAATGTCTTTGCTCCTGGCCTTCGCTCAGGTAGAAGGCATACAGCCTTTTTATACAGTGCTTTCCAAGAACTTAGGATGACTTGTTGATCGTCCAGAGGCTCTGCTCCTCAGCTCAGATAGCCAAGGCTTAGTGGCTCCCTGCGAGGCGTTCTGGAGAAGGTAATTTGTAGAGGTGATTGCAATCGGAAAGCTGTGAACTTACTGTGACGTTTGTCTGCCCTGTGTTACGCTGGCTGCGTAGGTGTCTGTGTCCGCTGCCCATTAGAATTCTTTGATCCCGAGTGGAGCGGTTACGGTATTGCATGCTGAAATACCCTGGAATTAGGTTTCGGGGAGCAGAACTGAGGGCTTCTCATGGAGGCAGAATCTCGCTCGTCCCCGTGATAGCAAGCACGCTGTTTGATGGTGTTCACCTCTTGCAGGTGAAGAGTTGTCGTCAGAACTTACAGTTACGAGCGAGTAGTTCTTCATTCAGCTTCCTGGAAGTTCTTGTTCTCTCCTTTCTAAAGCTACACCTGGGTAGGGAAGACGACATGAATTCTTATATCCTGACACTGGTTCTGTTCCTGCTAGCCGTCTGTATCACAATATTAGCAATTAACTGCCTGCTTCCTTGAACAAATCGTGCTTCTCATACCATTCTCCTAGTAGTGTACTTTCATTATCCTTCTTCTCAGCAAGCATATTTTTCTAACAGCTATTATAAGCCTTAATGCTATCATGTCATTAATTCCACATCATATGGTAGTCTAAATATAAATTCCTTAATTTATTTTCAAGATACTTTGAAACTTTCTCCTCCGTCTTTCCTGTGCCCTTCTCTTTGCTGGTCGCGGGTTCTCGTGGCTTGGGCTCAGTCCAGGCTCTTTAGCTGTGTGCACAGCAGTGAGCTCCTGGGCCAGCGCCTTTGTTCTGGTATGCGAGTTAAGAATAACCAAACGCAAGCCCACAGAAGGGTCACACAAATGACTGAAAAATGTTGATGAGAGAATTTTAAAACCTACTCTCTCCTAAGAGTCACAAGTCTTATCCAGGTGGATGGAAACCTGCAACTTGGTCAACACAGGAACGCAAGCTCTAGGATTTAAGGTGAAGAAATTAAGAATGAAAAATGGCACTGCCAACTTTTCCTTTCTGAGGGTTAATGGAAGCCTGTTTGTTTATATGTCATCGTTTCGGCCAGGGCACTGTTCTCCAGCTCAATCTGTTCCTTAAAATCTCAGCCACAAGAGAGAAGAGTTGAGAGCAAAGAGGAGCTCTTTACTGGAATAAGTCTTTAATTGAATATTGTTTTGGTGGATCCAAACTGACTTGCCTCGTTTGAGGATCTGCTCCTTCATTTTGTGCTGAACTGTGTAAAGATTAATAGAAAAAAAAAAAGAAAAAAAACCTTTATCTGTTTCTTTCTAATCTGATTGCTTCCCACTTTGGCAGACTGGAAGCTCACCCTAGTGTTTAAATGGTCACTGCACGTCCGGATACACGAGAGAAGCCCAGTGCTAGTGAGCAGCTCAAGCAGGAAAAACTGCTATTTTTCTTTTCCAATTTATATGTCAGGGTTGTGCAACTATAAATCATTGTGACTGCAGAGGGCAGACTTTTAATTAAGTGACAGCCATAAGTCACTTTTCCTGTAACTCATAAGCCAAGCAGTGCTTTCCAAAGATCTCACATATTAGAGCTGTAATATTTAAATCTAGGAACACATTCCCTGTAATGTGTTCTCAATTTCACAGAAAATGTAAAAAATTGTGTACAAAACTTTCATCTTTTAATCTTTGGAAGATAATGTCCAATTAAGTTTCAGAAGCCAACACTGAAGTACCTATTTATATTTTTTCTGCAATTGCAGATTTTAAAATGCTCACTGTTTTCAGAAAGTGGTATGTGAGTATTCACAGGAAAAGCATTTGAAGGCCAGCAAAGAGAGAGAATTATTGAAATCAAAATTTGAGTATCAAAATACTACAACATTTGTGGGAGTTTCTGTCTGAATACCTACTAAACGTGGTCCTTCCTGGGGTCCTGGGCTGCAGCTGCCTGAAGCAGTACGGCCGCCTCCGCTGCTGCGTGAGTGCGGTGGAATCCCCAATGTTGTGCCTTGATATTTGCTGAAATACTTTGCAGTTGGAAATGTCAGTAAACTTTGGATATGGTTAATAGATTTCTTGACTCTTCCAAAATGCTCTCCTCGGATTTCTCACAAATTTAACAGAGCTTTTTACAAGTAGGACAGAAACAGTTTGGACACTGAGGAAAAGATAGATGGTTTATCCCACAGTTGTTATTATTCCAAAGGACTCCCACTCTTGCTTTGTAAGATGGCAGTGTGGCCACAATTTTGTTTTGGCTTTCTAGATTGCAGCTTCACAGTCATAATTTATAGCTTTTTCTGCAGATACAGGTGCTGCTTTTTTTTGGTTTTGCTTTTCATCAGTATTTACCCTAGAGGCACCACCATGTTACTTGCAGTGTGTTCTGTTGCTGTGTTCTTTCCAGCTTGTCCAGTTCTGCTTTTACACGAGAATCAGAGTTAATTCGGCTGTGCTGAACACACACCGTGAATTCTTTACTAGCTCTCTGTATGCATAGTTACGCTTCTTCCATGATGGACATCAAATATCCAGAATTTTGATTTATTCTTTTTATTTCTATTTGTTAGCTGGCATGAAAACAGCCGTGTTCTACCTATCGGGGATCTTTTGGCTACTTCACATAAGCTGACCACTCTGATTAGTAATAATTGCTTCTGCAGGAAGAGGATACTTGGCTAGCAGAAGTAAAATTATCATAAATATGCATAAAGTGCATGGGGAAAAAAAGCAATTACTTTGGCTTTAAAAGCTAGAAACAATTTAACAGAGCAGATGGATTGCATAAATCTGGACAAATGAGGGCATGAGGGATTTGTGTGTGTGTGTTTATGCGCACGAGTGATGCAATAAAGGATAAGTCCAGGTTTTGTGTGATAAAGAATTTATTGTGTTTTGAAAAATGCCCATTTTTCTATTCTTTCAGAGTAAAAATAGTGGCTGAACTCCTTAGACAAAGCTTGCTCAGTAGTGTCTGTGGGCATTTATGGAATTAGCTGTGAAATTCTCCTCACCAAACTCTTACTCTCAAGCATCTTAAAAACCTTTTAATTTTCACAAATTTTGGCTCCGCTCTGTTTTCTAGGTGGTTTCCCAGCACCAGTGTGAACAATTTCCTCATCTCGGTCGCAGCCGAGTCGTGCCTTGACCCTGGAATGGGTCACAGCTGTGGGATCGCAGCGCTCTCCCCGTGCGTTTCCGTGCTCTTCGCCGTTCGCTGCGCACGACCGGCGCGCTCGCCCGGCTGGCAGGGAGGAGCTCCCCTCAGACCCCCAGAAGAGGCGGCCGCAGCGCCGGCGGGAGCGTCTCCGCTCGCGAGGAGGCCGCGGCCGCGCGGGCGGCCAGCGCAGCCCCTCTGTAGGGCAGCGGGGCTGTGCAGCGCCCTGCCGCTCGCTGCGCGCGCCCGACGCCTCGGCACGCGGTCCTCTCCTGTGCTGCGCCCGCGGCCTCGCTCATGCGGCAGAGGGGATGCGGCGCGGCCGCTCCAGATGCGCTTCGTGAAACCTGGCGCGTCTAGCCATTGCTCGGGTGGCATCTCAAGAGCCATTTTTGCTATTGGTTTTCATGTATATTGCCATGTGTCTTTCCCAGGTCAGCCTAAAACTCACCTGAGGGATGTGTCAGTTGTTGTCCAGGTGATTTACTAATGCACGTGGCCTTTCTTGCAGTTGTCAGCAGCCGTTCTCCAAGAAATTTTATAGTGCAGAATGCAATTTTACAGGTTTTGTGGCAGTCTGCAGCTGTCCTTGGGGAGCTACTGTATGGATGATTATAGTTATGCATTCATTTTTTTTTTTAAAACTTTATAATTTTCTGTTTATGTTTGTATACTGATTTGACTATTCATTGGATTTGATTGAAGTATAAGCATGAAGAAATTTAAGCAGGCTATGATTCAAACTGAAGTTTGTATGATATCACCTATATTTAAGAAGTTCGGTTTCAAGCTAGAAGACGCCCATTCTTCATGCCTGAAACGGGCTTCATGAACAGCGGCTCTTTCTGCATGACCAAATCTAATTCTGCACTAACAAGTGAATAGGTGGATTTTGTGTCCTATTGATCTCCAAACTGCCCGAGTGATGCCAAAAATCAATCGCGCACCCCTCTGAGCAGTCACAAGACAGGATACTTTTTATTAAGCCTGTCCATGATTTATAGTTTTGCCATTAGTGTTAATGTAGACTTAAAATATCAATAGTTGACTGTAACACCTCCAAAGTGGCATTGATTCTTGCTCATCGCAGCTCCTGCTCTTGCATGGACGCTACCCAGGAATCTTTTGTGGTCACACAGAGACATTTGCTTCAACCAAGTCCCAGGTGTGTTGAGGCAGTGGGTCGGCGTTGAAGTTCTAGTGATGGCAGCATTTCTGCAGCCTGAGGCTGAAAAGATGGACACTTTATGTGCATTAGGTGTTTTCTGGTCGGAAAGGGTGAACGTGGCTTTCTTAAAAGCAAGATATCTCAAGGGTGAGTTACCGTAATGTGTTCAGCGCTGTGGGATGCCGTGAAGGAATGTTAGGACCACCTGTCTGACCGTTTGGTGACAAAAGTGAACAAGTGGCACCCAGGAATGAGAAGGCCTCAGGAGGCCATGGAAGGGGGTGAGGTGCGGCTGGGCAGGAACGCAGCCCCCGCGTCCCTGCGGCCAGGCCGGGCGCGCCGGGAGGCCCGCGGGGGCGGCCGCCCGCCCTGCGCAGCCGCGTGGCCCCGGCTCCGTGCAGCCAAGGCGCTTGCTGCCATCCTGCTGCAGCCGCCTCCCTCTGGGGAAGGGAAGGGAAGGGAAGCCGCGTGCAGCGCCGGGTGCCGTGTCCCGGCTGTTCCCGGCTGCGCGCGGCATTCCCGCCCTGCAGGACCGGGAGCGCTGCCCGCTTAGGTCATGGTTTGCAGCATGCCGTGCTTATCGGGCGGTGCACGCATGTTTTAAAAGTCAGTGGAGAAGCAACGCTGATTTTAAAACCCGTTTTGAAAGCCTCCCGGTGGCTCTAGCTGCCTCGGTGGGTCCTGGAGGGCAAAGCCACCGACCTTGCTGTTTGACTTGCATCAATGAGGGAATCACCGCTTTTGTAAATAAATGCCAGAGCACTGTCTGTTCCTGCCTCTTGGGGTGTGTCGGGGTGAGATTCATAGATGTATGCTGTTGCAAAGCCTGCAAAGATGGATTTAAGCCTTTTCTGCCTCTTTTTAAGTTCAGGAGTTCAATAACCCGTGGTACAACTTGGGTAACCCATAGGTGAAGCGGCAGCCTGGGATTCCCGGGCGGGTGCCGGTGCCGGCCCCGGCCCGGGTGGGTCCGAGCTGCAGCGGGGCCCGCAGCAGCTCCCGGCCCGGCCCCTGCCGTGCTGGGCGCTCCCGCCTCGCAAAATGCTTCGCTGTTCAGCGGGCTGTTTTTCTAGATCCTTAACCTTCACCCCTCCCCACCAGCAAGTTTTAATTTGGTGGGTATAGTGGGTATAGGCAGGATGTGTGTATGGAGGCGACAGCTCTTTACAGCTTTTGCCTTCTGTGTTTAGATCATGGGGTTTTTCTTTTTTTTTTTTTGTTTGTTTTGTTAATGCCAATGCATGTTTACTATAAAATCAGTCTCTTTCCAGATATATAAATATATATATATATTTTTTGTAGGAATGATCCCTTCTGTTGAACGGTTTGCTCCGGGCTGCTGTCTCAGGTAGCTCGTGCAACGCGCTGCGTCTCGACCACGGCGGCCGGCGAGAGGCCGCAGCCCGGCGCCCCTCTGGCCCGGGAGCACGGGCAGGGAGTTGCTGTGCGCGTCCCGGGTCACACGGATTGCAGCCCGAGGCCGCGTGCAGCAGCAAAGCCCGGCTGCCCCATCCCTGAGACAGCGGGGGCGAGCGGCACCCACCTCCGGCGGGAGGAAGCTCTTCGGGAAGAACGGTAATTGGAAAATGAGAGCGCTATCACTGATGTTGCTTAATGGCGCACGTAAGGCTTGAAATATTTAGAATCTCTTCAGTAAAAGCAAAATCAGATTATTTTTTACCCATGCAATTTTACGTCTAGTGTTTCAGGCATAAAAAGTATTTCATGCGTCATTTATTTATAACAAATTAAAAATCTCTATTAAATATTACATTGCTGGGAAAATTTTGTTATGAATATAAAATTACTTTTATTGCTGCTTTGATGTGTGGCTATTTCTGCTGCATGCTATATTTGGGCACTAAGTGAGTAAGATCATGGTGTAATCAAATATTTTACTTTAAAATTATTTACAGTGGCTTAAAAACAACTCTTCTAATAAGCTAATGTTTATGTTCTGCCGTGGAATTTGAAATTAGTATCTGAATAGCAGGCTGTGGGGTAGCTAATTCATTATTCATTCACAACAGAGAAGAATGGAGAGATGAAGTGCTGCTGATGAAAGCAAGGATGAGAGGGGAGAGAAATAAGGGGGCCGATAAGCCACGGCTTGCTGGCCTCTTGGAAATGCAGCTCAATTAACACGCGTTAATGGATATGGTAGTTAAGAGCAATATTGACACTGCGGACAGAAATGGAAGAGAAGACGGAGAATTGGTAGGGTTTCAAATGAGCTAAAGGTCTTGGTGGAATAAGGTGCCCAGCAGCCCACGATGGTGAAAGCACCAGCCCGTTGCTTGTGTAGAGCTCAGAGATGATTTGGACAGTATTTTAGCTAGGATCCTGTATTCATTAGCTACAGTGCTGCACCATGATTGCTGCTTCCTACTTTGTGAAGAATGTCATCTTTCAAACTTCCATATGAGAGTGGATTCATTTGCCATTGTAGGCTGTTTGCTGAGCTCTTTATGGCAACAGTTGAATTTAAGCTTTTTGTGGCAATAAAAGTCAACTTTATAAAAGCATATTTGAAGCAGTAGTTTATAATGTCAGCTTTTGTATCTCACACTTGTTATCAAGGGAACTCAGAAAACTGAAATCCCAAGAAGATGCTTGAATTCTGGCAGTAAATATTATTTTAATGGAAATTCAGTGACTGAGAGGTCACTGAATAATTCTCAACTTATTACAGTAGAGATAGGGTAAAAAAACATTCCGTGGTGGAAATCATTCAATACATTGTGTACGTGTAGGCATTCTGTTTTTTCCCCTCTCAAGAAAGACCATTCTTCAGTAAGAAAATAACAAATTTAAATATTGTCTGTTCCAGAAATTTCCCTTATTCAACAGCCCGGTCTTCAGCGGTAATTGCTCACTATTGCTTTAGGAATGGAATGGAAGTGCAAGGATGGAGTGCGCTGCCTGCCTGCCCCGCACGGTGGGATGCGGGGAGGCTGGGCCGAGCGCCGGGATGCGCTGCAGGGCTGGGGGCCAGCGCCCGCCTGGAGCAGCCGCGGGAGCCCAGCAACAAAACGTCTTAAACGGCGCCGGACACCGACACGTGCTGAGGCAGGCCCAAGCTGCTGTTGAGCAGGAGTGTTGGGGTTCTCCGACTCCGAGGTTGCGTTCAACCCATTATGCTCCGTGTTGCTTAGCTGATCTGCCCTGCAGGGCTTGGTTTATTGGCTCCCCGCAGTGTGAGTGGTTCCATGAACCTCTGCAGTCTCTGTGGAAAGTACTAGGTCCTATTTGTTTTAATACCTTTTTTTTTTTTTTTTTTTTTTCTTTACTGCCTGATGTTTTCACCGTGTGAGCTGAGCTCAGATGCTGTGTTTGGAAGAACAAAGAATAACTGTTCCTTTCGCAATGTGTGCACATGTGTTGTGATTGCCATGGTCTTTACCAAGGTCTCACCTCGACTGGCTCTTTTTTCCCCTCGGGATAAGGGGTGAATTTAGCCTCTTGCCCTGTGGATCTTCAGCAGCCTTCACTGTACCCGGCCTGCAGGTATTCCCCCCTTTTTGAGAGGGGTCACCCACCACTGAGGGAGGGTGTTCAGGATGTTATCACCTTTTTTGAGTGGCAGGTTTTTCCTTCTTCGGTCCTCTTTTTATATTATAATCATCATCTGTTATAATCAGAGTTTTGAACTGGTGGGTTTGGACAACTTTCTGCAGTACTTCTGCAGGTTCTTTCCTGAACAGTAATAGCTAACATAATCCCTATTTTTGTGATAGTTTCTGAATTTCATCCAGCATTTTATTGCTCTTCTTCAGATCATCACAAATAGTAATAATTTATTTGGCTTGAAGGGACTCGGAAACCTTCAGAAAGGTCACTCTTCCAGACTGCTCTGAGGACATCCCTCATTTGCAGTATCTTGTAGCCTGGGCTGGTACCTGCCAATAACCCTTGCGCCCCTTGTGGGAATTCGAGTGGAAATAGGGCCACTGTCATCTTTTCTGTATATGAGACAGATAGCATACCTTCACTTTTTTTTGCTTTTAACCATTTTATATTTGCTTTGTTTGGAGTGTAAAAATGAAGAAAAAGAAGAATTAAAAAAAAATGAAAGCTATGGAAAATCATCCATGAATTAGGGTTGACTATCTGTGTGTATACACAGTATAGAACTTAGAATAACTCATAAAGAGTGAAATTCTTAATATTGGTAATAATGGAGGGTGGGAGAGAGCTAAAAACTAAGCATAAATATATAACGAGCTGAGATTAGCAGTTGCATAGCATATAACAGTAGGGATGTTACCAGAAACGGAGAAGTTGAAGTTGGCCACACCTTGGGCATGGCCAGTTTTAATTATTTAAAATGTGCGTAAGAATGTGACCACTGAGAAGTCTCTTTCTGCAGCGTCTTGGCGTAATTATTCTTGCATGGCTTGCTCACACCTCCAGGCAAGGGGTAGTTCGGGGATTTCAAGGCAGGGAAAATGTCTACAATCAAAACCTGTTTGGTGCTTTAAATACGTGCTCAGCCTGCGCATGACTCTTCCTGCAGTAGAGCCCGATGCCCTTAGGGCTTTCAGTGTGTAGAACTGGGAGCCTTGCTTGTAAATTCTGTAAGAGTTGGAAAACCCTGTTCAAGACCCATTAGAGAGAATCTGATTTCAGCCTTACACTAGGAAGTACATTTGCAGATAAGTTTTCATAATGCCATGTGAAAAGAAATAGGTAAAAATCATTGAAAAGGTAAATGTTGTGATCTATGGCTTAGCTTATTGCAAATGTTTGTTTTTTAGAAAACCCAGCTGCCTTTTATAGGCCAGCAGTTTTGCTATAGTAGTAGTTTTCTTCCTGAATCAAAACTATAGGGCGAAAAAAAATCCTTCAAAAGCTAATAGTACATCTGTAAAGTGAGTTCTGCTTTCATGCATAGCCACGATTTTCACGCGCATTTCCCTTCTTTTTCCTGTCATCTTTCTGTGCATTGACAGTCTTTTATATCATTAGCTTTTTAGTACATGCAGAGATTTTGCTATCCTAAATAAAATCCAGAGATGGTTAAGTCACCAATTCTACTGTGTTTGTGGGTATCTCCCCTTCTCCCCCTTCCTCCCCAAATCATAGGATAATTTAGGTTTTACAGTATCTATAGAGCCTCTAATTCTACGTCCTGTTCAAAGCAGGGCTAACTTCAAAGTCAGGTTGCAGAGGGCCTTGCCCAGAAATGGCTTAAAAGTCTGGGGATTTTGTTTTTGTATTTTTGGTGTGTGTGCCTTTGTTGTTGTTGTTGTTGTTGTTGTTGCAGACTACGAATTGATCTTTGGTTTTGTAATTTTGCACTGATGCTGTAAGTTAAAACTTCTACCTTTTTAGCTCTAACATCCATTAAGGCCTTGGGACTGAAGTGTGGATAGGACTTTTCATTTTTCGTTAGCGCCCTCCTCTCCCCTCCGAGGCACCACTTCAAGACCAAGTCATCCTTAGTGCGGCCCATGTACCTTTCTCTCCTGATGCGAGGGTTGCATATTTTTCATATCTCCATGTAAAACTGAGATAAGCAGGTGTGAGTGGAAGGTGACGGGGTTTTCCTTGGAGGCAGAAGCAGGCGGAACGCGCGTCCCCGCTGCCGTTCCCGCGCCCGCCGTCGCTNCAGAGCAGCGCTCCAGCCACCTCCACGCTGCACAGCGCCTCTCCACAACAGACACGGGTTCACTCCGCGCGGAGACCACCCGGGCGCAAAGCTCCTGCCGGCCGCGGCCCCGCCGCGACGCGCCGGGACTCGGGGGCCCTGCTCCACGCTTTGCCTCTTGTTTTCTTTACTTCTTGTCTTCTGAGAGAATAAGAGAGCTCGGCTGTGAGATGAAACACACGCTACAGGAGAGCAGAGCAGTGCCTGTAAGCGCCTGTGGGATAAACACAGGGACGCAAGGAGCTATTTCAGTTAGAACAGAAGTTCCTCCTTGAAGAACAGAAGAGTAGCGCTCAACTGGCAGCACGTTCACACTGAAACTGAAGGAAGTTTTACGTGCTACGGTTGTAACTTTACAGTGGTAAAGTTTTAGAACAGTTTCTGGACAATATTTATGGGGCAAAATACTGACTAGGATTAAGATTAATCTTGGTGAATGTGTGAAGGTGGCTGTATATGATGTGTCCAGCCAGGGGAACAGAGATTGGGTTTTTTGGAGCTCTCTTCCACCTCTGTGTTCCTACAGATACCTTGCAACTCACACCCAGTTAAGTGAGAGAGACGTAAGTGCGAATGCTGATGCTGGACACGGAGCCGATCCGGGAGGATACTTCTGCACAGAGGAAACCCTGGAGCTCGTGTTTAAATAGTGTCACAGCCCCAGACGCTTTTCTCTTCCGTCTCTATCAAAGCTAGCGCGTGGTGTTTTGGGAGCTCCCCAGCTCCTCAGCACTTCACTGAGCCTCCAAGGGCAGGGCTTGAAACAAAACTAAGAAAATCCCCATGTGGTACAGAAAGCAAGTGCCGTATTGCACTGAAAAATGCATAGATTGCATCTTAAAGAGAGCGGCTATGCTCTGCGTTCCCACGGATCGTACGTTTGCTCATCAAGAAATTCTAGACACCTTGGAGAGCTAAGGTGAAGCTTGTGCATTCAGTGCACGTCCTTCTTGCTTTGGTAACAAGAATCATGAAAAGGTTTTTCTGACTAAACTAATCAATGCGTTATCCTCCGGTTGTCTTTCAGCTATCCAACTGTGTTACTGACACAGCCGATGCTCAAGCGGGAAGTATTGATTCAAGCCAGTCACCGCTTACATTGAGCCTTTCAAAGGGAAGCTGCCTCAAGACGTATGGATTTACAAAGGCTGCATGCTTGGACACCCTGGATGGAGGTGCAGGACAGCAATGTCATTCCAGCTGGAGGAGGTTGCTGACAAACGACCTGTGCTCACCAGGGAGAGGGCAAAATTCATTCCTCGTCCCCCAAGCCCCTGTGATGTAGCTGTCTTTCAAGGTCTGAAGTAGTACAGTCAAGGGAACGGCTCTAGAAAGGCTTGGATATTTCTTGGAAGGAGGTACCTTATGACTTGTAATGCAGGGACAATTTTATACTTGGAGGCAGTTTGCTTCTGGATTTCTACAGTTTTTCTGGTGCTATTCTCAAGCATGTAGCCTTTAAGTGAACAGCACTGAGAGGTTGGTGGCTCTTCCTCTTTTTAATCATAGAATCATTGTGGTTGGAAAAGACCTTCAAGATCATGAAGTCCAACCATAAACCCATCACCACCATGCCAGAACGTCCTGGCACCCCAGTACTGGGGTACTTGTGGATAAAGGACTGATACAAGAAGCAGCAGTGCAAATACTCATTGCTCCATTCTTAATTATATTAATATATAAAATATTAATTGCTCCTTCCCTTGTGCCTTCTGAAGATGAATGCTCAGAGTAAGTCAGAGCTTAGTGCGTTGTGCTTTGCTTTGACTTCGCTGCTCGCTCCTCGCTGGGCTCTCAGGGAACCCGCTGCTGGAGGAGACCTTTGTGGCTCCACGAGGGCCCGGCGGCCGCAGAGCTCCCGCCCCGGCAGCACCGCGCGGCCCTGTCTGCCGGGCACACCGCGTCTGGTTTAGGGACTCGCCCCTCGTTTGCGAGGGCTCAGTGACCTCAGCCACTGAAATATCCTTTTGAAATAAAACATGACACTGCTACCGCCTGTGTCTTGGGGAGAGAATGTGAAAATAAGCTTGTTATTAGCCTACTGTTAGCAGTGAGTAGCTGTTACAGTAATGAGCTCGATAAAAGACTGCATCACCCACTCTCCAGATCAAAACTAATCACTGAGATCATTTTGTTTTTATTAAGCTGTAAGGCTCAACAAGCAATGACCCTTGAGGATGCATCCTGCACCCCTTGGAAAAGGTTTCAGGATATATTTGGGCCACGAAGTATTAAAAAGAGATTATTGACTAGTCATCAGCAAGACCCATATCCAGATCAGAAAGCCATGCTTTTTCAGTTTTATTGCCCTTTTCCAATAGTGTTTTATTGTGTCTGAGTACAGTGTGGAGAGTGTAGAACTGCCAGAAACTTTGCAGAGTAACGGCATGAGTGACATGACTTTTGTTACGGGATGCGCTGGTTTTGGCTGGCGATTGCTTCTCACAAACAGCAGGACCTGTTGCGCTCTCTGGAGGAGCGAAGAACAAGTGATTTCCAAAGTTAAGTCCGTATTTTGCTGAATTAAAAGCTGGCTTTGTGTTGCAGCACCCCTGCAGTCTGGCTGCTTTGCTGGTGCTTCCTCTCGGTCTGCGCGGGTCTCGTGCAGCAGCACGTGGATTATCGCTGCCCGGGGCAGGCTGCCTCCCTCCGTAATGGCAGGGCCGCCCCTGCCTCCTTGCAGATACAGCTTTTATTTGGAGCAAGGAGTGGGACTCGCGTGCCGCCTGCTCTCCGGGGCAGCGTGGCCCTGGTGTCTGCAGAGATTGCTGCAAATTCCCCTGCCTGGAGAGAAGTGCAGAGTTGCAGCCTCCACTGTTGCGCTTGCAATTAGCTGCAAACGGCTTCTGGGGCGCCCCTTTGAGCCGAGCAATCCTCAGGCTTCATTTTTATAGCGATCTAGGTTAACAACTAGCTCGTTTCCATCTCGAACGAAATCATGGCTGTTTATGATCTCTAATGTTTGGAGACGGCTGAAGTTCTTCATCTAAATTATTTTCCTGATTTAACACAAAATACTTTTACTTTCAGATTGATTTAATTGAATTTCTGTGATGCAAAGAGAAAGAAGGGGTTCTTCTTTAAAAACATAAGTCTTGTATTTCAAAGCAAAGCAATTCTCTTTTTTGAGAAAGAGGTGCAATGTATTGTTACAAAGTTCACTTTGGTTTTGTGTGGAGAAACTGCAAGCCTGAGCAAAACAAATTCTTCAGTGTAATCAACAACTATTGCTAGCACTGTTGTAACGTGTTGCATTTTTAATTTTTGTTTTCAGTTGTCTAAAATGATATTTGGGTGTCAGTGCTTTTACTGACTGGTGGGACAACAGCTCTGCAGCTGAGTTGGGTCCTGCTGATTGACTTGTAGCCAGCTTCATGTTATGGCTGTGTGAAATTTTCCTGCCGCTACTTTTTTGCCTGGATTTTCCTCCTCGCTCCCACCCCCACCACCCCCATTTTTTTAATTTGTTTTTTCCTGAGCTGCTGGGAACCTTTGCTGTGTGTTGCTATAGAGAGCTGCATCCCCTGAGTACATATCCAATGCCTTTTCTATTGATAAATGTGAAGTATTAAAGCCTCTTTTGCTTATAGATGCAAATTGCAAGTTCTGCAATCCCTCTAAATAAAGGGATTAAACCCAAATTGTAGGCCTTTGATAAACACACATTTGGCTTAGACACTTAACATATTTGGTGTACTTGAAGGATCTAGGACTGTATTTAAAAGTGGTGTGTGCATTTCTAATGATAGAAGGGTGCTTGTCTTTCCATACTGTGTCTTTGGCACAGCCAATGCATTAACCAAGAATGCGATTGTACTCTGGTCCAAACACCATCAGATTTGTGCTTAAAAAGCCACCTTGAGCATCCTTCTGAATAGTGCTGTGTCTCTGCTGTTGATGTCTAGTTAAAACTAGTAAATATCAGTATTTACTATAAAATCATAATTTGATGTCAGACATTCCAGGCTTATTTGCTGACAGGCTGTGAGTTTAATTTGGACACATTCTAAATATATATTTTTTTACACTCCTTTTGCTGACCTGAGTTCTGTGCTGAACAGTGGCCACCGTGTGTGCATGATGGGCTGGGAAACAAGTTGGGTGTCAGGCCAAGAGGGCCAATTAGGCCACCTAATGTGATTCCTGAAAAATGGCACGTTGAGGCATCTCACATAGAGCCATGCGACACAGCAAGGTGTGCAGAGGGAAATCCTGGCTTTTCTGGGCCAGCTTGTTCCAATGGTACAGCTGTACTCACATCTTTTTTTTATTATTATTCTTCCCTGATGCTGATCCAATGCATTCATCCTCTAATTTAAACAAAACATACTACACTCCATAATCCCATATTTAATTGCACACTAAGCCTTGCAGGGTTTCTGGCTTGAAGAAACACCTGGTTTCCTCCTGTGGTCGGCAGTAACAGAGTCATAGGGAAGTTTTATAATCCAGCATAAAGTGTGTTTTTTTGTTTCATATTTTTTTTGATTCTTTGTTTTTTAAGTAGTATCCTAAATTAGATGAATTTAGAAGATTTATGTTGATCTGCTATGGTGTTGTATAGGCTGACTATTTATAGAACCTACAAAAATCAAGATTTCTGCAAGATTTCTGTCTTGCAGAAATGCTTGTTTCCTGTTACTACTTTGCTTGAGAAAGTAGCACTCCTCCCCAGCAAATACCGTGTGAGAAACATGATATCAAGGTGGAAAACATTAGCTAAAGGTAAAATATTGCTGTATCATGAAGAGCAGGCCCAGCGTGGCTGCCGGTGAGGTGAGACAGAGGAAAAGCCTTGGTGAGCCTGAGCGTGTTCCCAGGTGGAAGCCGCATTTCCCTGCTCTCCTGGGGGCGTAGCTCCCAGAGAAGCGCCCTGCAAACTGGTGCTCTTTGCCATCCTCCTCGTCTCCGATGACGTCCTGCCGAGAGCGCGGCGGTTGTCAAATGCGCCGCCGATTCCCCCGCTCGGGGAGGAGAGGAACGGGAGAGGGAGGCCCTTGTCGGCGTGCGCGGAGGTGCCGCAGTGCCCAGCTACAACTGGGGCAGGAAAAGCCGCTCTGGCACCCGGTCCAAACCCGCTGCTGCTGCGAACCACTCATTTTCTGAAAAGTTCAAGTGGGCTGAGGGTAATTTTGTGTAATAATTTGTATCTGTGAGTTATCTCAGTATTTCACATCTCTCTTGCGCTGGCCATAATCCATCACTCTAATTGCCGCTCCTTGGTCAGTTGATTTTATCTGCTTGTCTCTATCATACTTAAAAGCCTGGAGGTGCAACCTTTCTTCCTTATTTAGACTGGGATTTTTTTTTCCTAGTTTTTGAAAGGTCACCATGTCCCTTTTCCCAAAGATGATGGTATGTATCAATTTTTGAGCATTGGACCAGAAACATGACGTAGTTTTCCTAGGTTTAAATAGCATATTAGTCCTGGTGCATAAGGCTCAGCTAAAATCAATGTGAAGGGCTTCCACGGGTGGCCAGGAGCTGATTTTCTGCTATTAAAAAAACTTAGCTCCTCTGACCTCTGTAGAGCTACTGCAGTTTGGGCCAACCCAGGGTGTTCAGTGGGGTGAGGGAAGGCAATTTTGTGCCACAGTGCCGTGAATTTAATGGAAAGAGGAAGGAGGGATTCGCAAAACATCTCATCGCTCTCCCTATTTGAATGGCAAATGTGTAAAAAAAAATGTGTTATAATAATAATAAAATAAAATAAAAAAATGTTGAACAGGTTTAGCTGACAGGCAGAAAAACTTGCATGACCATTCTTGAAGGAATTTAGCGGAGAGTTATTGATATTTGTTTAATTTGCCCATTCTGCTGGTATGAGCTGGTAGGAGTTGTGAACCGATTCAGCTATTACTGAGGCTGGGTTCATTGGAAAAAAACAGTTTAAGAAACGGTCCCTAAACCAGTACAAGCCGTTATGCATGCAGGGTTTGCACAGGAGCTGAGCACCCAGCAAAGGAAGTCATTTTGGCAGTAAAATGAACTGGCCAAATTAGCTCTGGAGCTTGTCACATAGCAGCACTCATCAGTCTCTTAGAGTTAAGTCTTGTGATAATGACAGTTCTACTCTATTATTGTTGATGCAGGAGTAAAATCATTGTCCCTGCTGTAATAAAAAAAATAGTTTGGGTAACAGAGGAGCCTTTCAGCACCTTCCTTTATCACTATTGAATTGTGAGTAATGGGCATATGCTTTGAAATCACTGGAGCCTGACATATTATCATTATTATTGTATTGGAGAAAATCATAGAATCTATTTCATGAACTATATGAGCAATTAGCTTCTCAGCCTCTGTGCTGACTTATTAACATGTAACTAATTTATTTTATACCTAGTGGATATCACAGACAAAAATAAAATCAATAATACAAATGTAGTATACAATTTTCATATACTGTTGTCAGAAGAGTGAAGAAAACTCAGCCTCACAAATGCTTAATATTTCATTGTTATGTTTTAAATAATGGATCTGTATTGGAAAGGCTACAGTGTGGTATTGGCTTTGCAGATACCTGCATTTAGTAAGGAGATTATTTGTTTATATGTGATTAGAACAGGTAAAACCAAGCAAAACGCAAGCTTATTGTAAGATTAGTTCAAAACTTCATTTATTGAAAGTTTCTTTTTTTTTTTTCAGAATTGTTAACATTTTGCATGAGACTTTTATTCAAAGCTCTAAAGCAGGAGAGTTGGCTCTTTCCACATACCTGTTGAAACTGCTTTTTCATTAAAAAAAAAAAAAAAAGGCTGTTGCCAACGTGCACGTGTGAATGCAGGTGCAGTCAGTCACGCTGGTCCTTCGTGCTGCGCCCGCCCTTCGAGGGGCCCCGCGCTGAGCGCCGAGGCCGGGGAGGAGGCCCCCTTAACCCCAGGCTGTGCCTCTCTAATCAGAGAGTCACTGTGGTCGGAAGAGACCTTCACGGTCGTGAAGTCCCACCATGAAGCCTTCACCACCTCCCCTGCGCGTCCTGACCCTGCCAAGGCCTTGCCCCCTCCTCGGGGAGCCCCCTCGCCGCCCTGGCCAGCCAGCCCCGCATCCCGGCCCTCCTCCTCTGCCCCGCGCTTGGGTTCCCTGCCCGAATGTGGCGCTCTTGTGTCTGTCCTACGGGGCTTCACCCCTGCCTTTTCCCGCGGCTGGAAGCCTTCTCCAGACTCCGTGAAACCCTCCTCGCGAGCATCCCTGAAATGATGCTTGAGTGAAGTTCATAATGAGTATTTTTATTAGCATAGGAAAAGGCTTCAAGGCATAGAATTTGGATTTCTGTTTAAAATTTGCATCACAGTGCACTAGCATAGGCAGTAGATAAAGTTCAGTAGCATGGAAAACAGATGGGGTTAGGACACGAAGTGTGTCGAGACACCCCGGTGGCACCGACCTCGCAGGGACAGGGTCTAGGGGCTGTGTCTGCTCCTTGGCCTTGCAGGCAAAACCAGAGCAGAGTGAATGAGGAGACCGTAGAAACAAGGGTGAAATGAGAACGAGACCCGTGCCGAGCATTCCTGACAGCCCCGCGCCGGCTCCGCAGGGCTGGCCCATGTTCTGCGGGGAATTGGGTTCTGAGGTTCTTCGCGTTTCATGGATTTTTAATGGTTTTTTCCCCAAGAGCTATTTACAGCAGAGAGAGTCATTATTTTAACTTATTTGCCATTCTTGTGTCTCTTTGCGTTTGCTTTAGTTTGATATATAGCTTCCCGCACTGAGATTAGGAGTGCTGGGGACAGGCCCTGTGTGTAGCTGTAATTAATATTTTTGCTCCAACAAGGGCTCAGTTCAATGAGTACAAACGCCTCTAGCTCGAGCAGTCGCATCTAATGATGTGCCGGTGGGAAAAGGGCAGCTCGAGCAGCAAAGGGAGCTTTTAAACTGAGGGCAGGTTGTGGTTTGTGGGCCCTTCCCACATGGAAGAAAAGGAGGGGGCAGGAGGAACCCCTTGAGCACGCTATTCCTCATGTCATTTCTGCTGTCTTAATGAAACCCAGGGTGGAAGCTGCCGTGTCACCCTTGGGTTTGCTGTGCTGCAGGGCTCCCATCCCGTCCTCGGCTCGCCCTCGCTGCCTGCCCCCGCTCCCCCAAAGAACATAAATAATAATGAAGGAAAACCACTATAGTGAAAGTTTGCTAAAGACCGTGCTAACAAACAGCTGCTGTTGCTGCTGTTTCACACGTCGGGGACCTGCGTACAGGCGGGCTCCTGGGGATGTGGTAAGGCACCTTGGGGATGTGGTGAGGTGCCTGGGGACATGGTGAGGCACCTTGGGGACATGGTGAGGCACCCTGGGGACATGGTGAGGCACCCTGGGGACATGGTGAGGCGCCTGGGGACATGGTGAGGCGCCTTGGGGATGTGGTGAGGCGCCTTGGGGACGTGGTGAGGCGCCTTGGGGACATGGCGAGGCACCTTGGGGACATGGTGAGGCGCCTGGGGACATGGTGAGGCACCTTGGGGACATGGTGAGGCACCTTGGGGACATGGCGAGGCACCTTGGGGATGTGGTGAGGCGCCTTGGGGACGTGGTGAGGCGCCTTGGGGACGTGGTGAGGCACCTTGGGGACATGGTGAGGCGCCTGGGGACATGGCGAGGCACCTTGGGGACATGGCGAGGCACCTTGGGGACATGGTGAGGTGCCTGGGGACATGGTGAGGCACCTTGGGGACATGGTGAGGCACCTTGGGGACGTGGTGAGGCGCCCTGGGGACATGGTGAGGCACCTTGGGGACATGGCGAGGTGCCTGGGGACATGGCGAGGCGCCTTGGGGACGTGGTGAGGCGCCTTGGGGACATGGCGAGGTGCCTGGGGACATGGTGAGGCACCTTGGGGACGTGGCGAGGCACCTTGGGGACATGGCGAGGCACCTTGGGGACATGGTGAGGCGCCTTGGGGACGTGGCGAGGCGCCTTGGGGATGTGGCGAGGCGCCTTGGGGACGTGGTGAGGCACCCTGGGGACATGGTGAGGTGCCTTGGGGATGTGGCGAGGCGCCTTGGGGACATGGTGAGGTGCCTTGGGGACATGGTGAGGTGCCTTGGGGACATGGTGAGGCGCCTTGGGGATGTGGCGAGGCGCCTTGGGGACGTGGCGAGGCACCTTGGGGACGTGGTGAGGCACCCTGGGGACATGGTGAGGCACCCTGGGGAAGTGGCGAGGCGCCTTGGGGACGTGGCGAGGCGCCTTGGGGACATGGTGAGGCACCTTGCCCGGCAGCAGGTCGCTGCGGGCCCTGGCAGCCGCCGCTTGCCGCGTTTGCCTGTGACGCTGCTCGTTCCTGCCGCTGCGTCTTGGGCAGCCTGGCTGGGGCAAAGACGGACTCCCCGAAATACTCTGCTAAACCAGCTGGGTACTCGGCTTGCTCTTACCTGAGTGCAGGTAACACCCATCTGGAATTGCCTTTGTGCTTAGTTCATTGTTACGCTTTACGTGTTTGGGAAGATTGGCTCAGGTCAGCTGGGAGTTCAGCACTGGATGCCATCCTGAGAAAAACAGGGCAGCTTAAAACACCTAATTTTCTCAGTTCCTCTGTGGGATTTGGGGATGTGTGCGCATGTCACGTCTGTCTGTCGTTACAATTAGTGGTAAGCTATACAAAATAAGAGAACAGCCACCGGGATCGCAGAGCATCGTGATTTCTGAAACTGGAGACTCCTTTATGCACATCATGAGGTCTCATGGTTATTAGGGGAATTTTAGTACTTAATTTTAAGTAAGATGATACTTTATGTTCTTAAATAATTTTTTGTAAATAAGGCTGTGAGGAGATGGGTCTGGTCTTCACAGTTGTCATCAAGAACTTCCTTTTACATGCTTTTGATCCGAGCAGAATTTTCTTTCTCGGCCCTTGGCTCCCCTGCTTAGGTCTGGTTTAGCTAGACCTTGAAAGGCAGCCTGCTGCGCAAGGAGCCTTCTGCGGTGAGCGTGGCCATGGGCCGGATGCAAGGGCAAAAGCTTCAAGCTAGCAAAAATCTTCTTCATCTTCCTCCCTGGTGTATGGTTATCAAGACCATCCTGCAAGCACTAAAATGTATGGGGAGCTTAATGCACGTGGGCCCCGCACAGTATGTGGAGGCTGCGTGGTGGGGAAAGGGGCACGTGCCTGCCCGGCCCGCGGGGGCTTCGTTTGAAAGCTGGAGGAGATACCTGATGACCCTCCTTCTTGTGTAATGTGGCCGGGAGGTGGTTCCTCCCTGCAGCACGTTCATGAAAGCACCTCTTTGTGTGGCTTTTACCAAAAAAAAAAGGTCCAAGTTCATTTTAAGAGCTCCAAATGGTGATGTATTTGCTGTGCTCCTGGTTAAGTTGTTCTGGTGTTGGTAGGTGGACTGGATTAGGTTTCAGGTTGTTATGAGGACTAATTGGTGTTTATATTGTGATGAGCAGCTATTGCCTATTAAAGTAGAGAGAAAAGCTGCAGAAATGCAATATCTGGGGCTTGGGGATAGAAAAGAAAAGAACATAATTACAATCCATTTCTTGCTTTATTCTCCTTTAGTACTGTCTTGAGGATTGTAATGGCATTTATTTTAATGATTGCTGCAGAGTTTATGATTTACTTTCAGAAGTCAATGCCAACGAAGTATTAACTCTGTCTGCAAAACCTAAAAAAAAAAAAAAAAAAAAGTTTGCCATAATTGAGATCCAGCTATAAATTCTATGAAACTTTTTTTTTTTAATTTGGAAGTTTTATTTTTCAGGGAGATTCCATAAACCTCATGCAGTTACCAAATACAAAATCCAATTTCTCCTTCATCTAAAAAATGAAGCATTATATTTTGTCCCTTTAATTAAGAGATCTGTGTTGATTTGAATGAAATATGTTATTTTCTGAGCATAGCTTAAGATGAAGATGCTGCTCTAGCCACTTGCTTTGAGTCAGCCAGAGGCTGAGAGGATTGAAGAGAGAAGCATAGGGTGATGGTAGGAGAATCCGAACTTCAGAGATGTGACGAAAGCAAATAGCAAGGTCTGCATTTCTCCGTGTCAGCACGCCAGGGAGCTGAGCGGCGTGTGCAGGGTGTCCCCGCGGGCCTCCACGTGGGTGACAAGTCGAGGCGTTTTGGGAGACAGGTGGAGCTTCCGCTGGCGCTTCCAGCCAGGCGGTGTGGGCACTGAGCAGCCGCCGCTCGAAGCCCTTCGGCGGGTCTGGCGCGCTGTGCAGAGAGCCCCCTGCGCGGGGCTGCGGGCAGCGTGCGGCCGGGCTGCCCGCGCCGGGGCTGCGGAGACGGGCGGAGAGCAGAGCTCGAGGCGGGGGCCCGGCCTGCCTGGTCTGCAGCCCTCGCAGCAGGGAGGAGGCTGCTCTTCCTCCCCTGACATCCATCACCACCTTGCTGGGCTGTTCTTTTGATTTCTGATGCAGTGAGCACAGCTCATCCGTCACCTCTGACAGCTTCACCCTGTCCTGCCGCCCCGACAGGCCCGCGCGCTTGTGCGAGCGGTCCCTGAAGCTCGGGCGGGCCAGGAGAGCGTGCGGTTGGTGCAGAGGGAGCCAGATCATTGATCTTGGCGTGTTTTCTTGCCATGCTGCATAATGAGCTTGAGCCTGCAGGTGGAGCAGGACAAAGGCAGAAAGGCTCTTTTTAGTGATAACTGGAATGCTTTGCCAGGTATGTCCAGGACCGATAAACTGGAAAGCAGAAGAGCTATTAGATTAATCAGTCAATCTTTCTGATACAGTCCTTTTGCTGTTTTTCTCCTAGAAAAGTTACAAATCATTTTTACTGCAGCATCCCAGGGTCATTGGCAAGAATGACTGGGGCCCCGTTGTATCTTCCTGACCGTTAAACACAAATGCAGGAGCAAAATGGTGCAGTCATTCAAAATGCACTTTATGTTGTGAGTAAATGCATGGCTAACGGTCACTGGGAGATTGGCAAGAGGCCATGAAATTCAGCCTCCTGATTTCTGCTCTCCCCTATGCAAATTCCCTTTTTTTTTTTTTTTTTTTTTTTGTGTGGATTTTGTTAACTAGGTATCCAGTGGGTTCTTGGTTGTCTCTGACCAGCATGGTTATTTATAACATTGTAAATGTGCTGTGGCTGATAAACTTATCAAAAGAGCAGGCAAGAGCTATTGGGCTAATCAGTCAGGCTTTCTTATGCCGTCCCCTCGCTGCCGCTGTTGTAGAGGAGCTGCAGGCAGTCTGTGCTGCAGGACACCAGTGTCACTTGCAAGAATGACTGAGACCCCGTCCAAGAGCAGTGACCTGGTGGAAGAATATGAACCGAGTGCAAGGCTCCCCTTGTGAATGTTTGCTCAGAAGCGGGGTTGTTCACAAGGGGTTTGTGTGTCTGGCCATCTCCCCGTCTGTAGGACTAGGCAGGGTAGCAATGCCCAAAGACAATCTGAATAACTGCACCTCACCTGCAAGGCGAGGTGAAGCGTTGTGTCTTTGTTCCTTAGCATCCACTAATGGCAGCAAGAAGGTCACTCCCATTTGTTTTACATCCTGACGCCACGGATGGGGAGTTTGGAACCAAGGATTTCCCTCGTAGGCAGCAGCCAGAACTAAGAGGAGCTCCAGCTCAGCCGGTGTCACATCCAAACCACCTCCCTCAGCATGGGCTCTCAGGTGACAGCGCACAACTCACCGCAAGGTCAGATGTCTGATGATTTCCCACCGGATTTATCCTTCTTGTGTGACTGACACAGCACAGAAGATCCCCCAGCAATCTCCACCCAGATGAGTATTAATCTTCCGTAGTTTCTCTTGTCAAGCGCCATGACAAAGCTGGGTGGAGAAAAGACCTCTCTTTTCTCTCTCTCTGACATCCAGTTTCACTTTCAAGTTTTAAAGCACTGGAAAACTGAGCACATAGAGGGTTTTTTTTTTTCAGTTCTTAACTATCTTTGCTGTCAAGAATTGATATTTTATCCCACACTTGAATGTTTTGTGTTTTCCCTTCCATTTCAATCACCAGCTCTTGGATTGCTGTATAATGTCTTTGCTGAGCTGAAGTTCTCTCCCCAGTCAGATATCTTTGCCTGGCTTGTGCAATTACAGTCTTGAATTTTGTGGGTTTTTTTTAGCATTAACTTTTTTTTTGAAAAACAAAACAAACAAAAAACAATGTGCATTGTTCTCCTTTACTCTGTCAATCGAGGCAGGCTTACCAGGCATCAGATCACTTCTCCAAGAGTGGGAGCGTGTGTCGTGTACTAAGGAATTCCACGTGCCTGGTTCATCTCTGCTCAATCGCGTGCCGTGTCTGTGCACGACACAGCTCTGCTTATGCCTTTTGTGTTTCTTTGGCCCCAATCCCAACTGTCCGTGCCGTCCATGAGAGCACCCAGAGCGAGCGGAGGCCTCCCCGGGACGGAGGCAGGGAAGGTGCCTTCTGCAGCTTTGCGGTTTCCTACAGTTTAGACGTTTCAGGGCCCATCTGCCTCTTTTGCAACAACACGACGTTTTTGATTCACTTCAGCCTGTAACGCCCAGATAATTTCTGGCAGAATTGCTGCCTGCACTGTGGTTGTTCATCTGTATTTCTGCAATACACTGCTTCTGTTTCAGTGCAGTATCTTGCAGCTTTCTGTATCAGATAATGATCCATTTCTTTACAGCTGGTGGGTGTGCATGTGCTCCCAGCTACCTGCTAATGCAGACAGTGTCTTTGTTCCGTTTGCATATGTGCACATTTGAACACCTTGGTCCATCCAAGAAGGCCGCAAGGCCACGTGCAGAAACAGCAAGCCCAAGAAAATGGTTTATTTAAGTGCTCTGCTGTGCAACCTGCTACTGTATTTTGATTCTGATGTTTCTTTTGATTCCTAAGGTCCGTATGGTCCGTATGGTGTTCCCTCGTAGTTTGTTCCTTTTTGATAGGAAACTCATCATCAGTGAGTATTAATCTGTTTTAATCTGTTTTTAATTGTGGTGTCTAAAATGATTTAATATCTGTCAGTGAATTCTGAGAATTAAAATTTAGATGTTAATAATGTGATTCACATGAAACAGAAAAGGTTTCAGTGTTTTGAAGCATCTCAGTATTTCTGGCTTTCTGCCCAGTCCTAATTCCTCTCTACTGAAAACAAATGGTAAGGAAACTTTAATTCTAGTTTGCTTATGAAATAGAGGTCTTTTCAAGTCAATTTTGGCATAATTTTCTCATCTCACTTAATTTTTCACATTTAGTTTGAAGATGTTTATGATTTTAAGGGAGAGAAGATAACCCCAGAAGAGGGCTAGTCCTGGAGAGTCTGGAGGGTCTTAATGCAACTGGGACAGTCAATTAGGGGCAGGAATCATTCAGAAGGCTTGGGGAAACGGGCCTGCAAAGAGCCTTGCTGGTCAGAAAGCCCCAGCCTCAGCACCGCCGCAGCCACAGCAGAGACCTCCGTCCTGCGCCGCCGGCCCCCAGCCCCGCTGCCCCCGTCCGCAGGAGGGGCTGTTGCTGTGCCCTGTGGCGAGGACGTACTGCCCGTCAAAGGCCTTCCTGCCTTCCGTACCCTGATGTCTGGCTCTTCCTTCCCTGTCTCCATCAGCCACGGTTTGCCCAGTTTCTCATGGTGCTTGCCCGTCTTCTTCAGCAGTCCGCATTAGCTCTACTTGTCTCCTCTGCCTCCTCTATTCTAACTTTCCTACTCTCCTCCACGAGTGCAAATCTGTTCTTCTCCTCGCACACACCAGCAGCCTCTCCATCATCCGCCATGCCCATCCGCGCCACCACGTCCACCTCCATCCCCTCTCCTCTCTGCTCTTGCTGTTCCCTTTCCTCCCTTCCCTCTTCCTGTCTTCCACCATTAGGCAGCTACCAAAACTCCCCAGGCCTTGCTGCTTTCGGCAGGCACTGACCTTCAGCTGCTCTCTACTTCTCCCAGGCTTCACTGTTTCACCTTACACGATGGCAGTGATGAGCTTGTCTCCTGCTGCTGCTGGCTCCCTCTCTTTCCCTTTCCAACTTCTCATTTACTTCTGAACATGTCCTCTTTTTTCTTCCCCATTCCCTGCTCCCCTGTTGCATCCACCTGTGAGTTTCTTTCTCGTCAGATTTTCGTGCTGTTTCAGTAAGTAAAGCGTGGGGCGCTCTGCTTGCGGGCGCTCCTCGTTACCGCAGCTCCCCGCGTCCACCTCCCGTCTCGCGCCGCGCGCCCAGGCTCAGCATAGCAATTTGCTTGACATGCTCTTCATCATTCGCTCATCAAACGCTGCCTGCTGCCTCTGCCTGCCTCTCTGCGCTGCAAATCCTTCTCGGAGCTCCTCTCCCCACCGGCACCGCCGGATCGAGCAGCTCCCTCCTTTCTGCCATCTCGCGCAGCATCTCCATGAGGTTGACCCAGCAGATTCTTAATTCAGGCGAGCGCCAAAATCTGCCCCAAAATCTTAATTCAGGTGGGCATGAAGCATCTGTATTTCAGGGATCAATCACAAGCTAATGATGTTTAAGGACCCCCTGGTTTTTGGAGGCAGGGGAGGTGCAAAGGCACCTCCTTTGGGGAGCTCAGAGCTGCTGCACGGGCTGCGTTGTCGGAGCTGTCGACAGAGCCAGAGCCTCATCCCGCGCGTGGGGCCGGTGCGCCCGGCCGGGCCCTGCCCTGCTGTCCCGGTGCAGCCCTCCCTGCCGCTCTGCTCGAGCGGGGCTCCGTCCTGCAAAGCGCAGAAGTACCCGGGGCCACGGAGAGGGTAGGCGAGAGCGTGGAGGAGGAGCTGGGGGGAGAGGAATGCTATTAACGGAGGGGAGTCGCCGCTTCCCTGGGAATTACCGAGGATTCGTCCAATTTAAGGGCACAAATTGCATAGTCAGGCTCGGAGGAAAGCTCTAGAAAAGACTGGAAAAGCGAAAGGATGTGAAGTGATGCAGCGCAGGCTGTGCAGCGGGCACTCGGCAGAGGTGACTCCCAGGCAAAATCCGGATCCTATGAACTGAGGCGGCTCCCTGAGAAAAATCAGGGTCTGGCAAGTAGTAGAAACTTGTGGAAAAGTGTCATGGTGTTTGAACAAAAACGAGAACCTGAATATTTCATATAATGTTATTAGAAAAAAGCATGGCTGGTCTGAAAAAGAAGGATGAAGATTGGGCAGTTGCGCTGTGTGCTTTTCTTATCCCACTTGAATATGATTTTCTGTCTTGCTAAAGCTATCGAGCATCCTGGTTTCATCTCTAAGTTGAATTCAGATGGCTTCTTGTGCACTGAGTATTTTTTTCTTATTTTATAAAATATGGAAGAGTGCTGTTCTTGTGCATTATCTGTGTGCTCCTAATGGGCTTTAATAAATAAATCCTTGTAAAATGGCAGGGACATTTAGAAGTTGAAAAAAAAAATAGCACTGAGTAGTGTTTTCTGTATTTAAAATATGTACTGCATCAAAACATTTTAGGAGCGGTGGGAGGCTGTTTCCTTTTTCATGCCTTTATGCCTGACTGCAGCGTGATACACAATTCTCTAGTGCTGCCAAATAAAAGATAGAGCTGTGTTTTCACCCAGGAATTGAGGAAGTGGAGATGAAAAGTTAGTTAAGATTCCAAAATACTTTTGCAAGGCAGAAGGAGGTCAGTGCCCCTAAAATCTCCACGTCGGGGGACAGTGCCCATCACTAGCATGTGCCTGGGTACAGCTGGTGGGAAGATATTTGATCAAAAAAACATTTTGTGCTCCTGGCCACTGTCATGGGAGCAGGTTGTTTTTTCTATCCTCTTCTACTACTGGTCTTAGCTATGATGAAAATTATGGTAATTTTAATTACTATTTTCCTTACAGTTTCAGGGCTTTGAATTGAGCATCTTCAATCAAGCTCTTCTCTCTCACTTGCCCTAAAAAAGCAGTTTTTGACAAGTTTCAGGAGAAAGGCACCTTCACCTCCTGTAGACTGTTGGGTTTGCAGGACAGAGTGCTCTGCGGCACGGGCGCTGTGTTCCCGTGCGTGTTTCTATAGCTGGAAACCTTTCCGGGGCCTGTCCCGGCCGAGGGGACAAACGCATCCCGTTGGGGCCGTCGGGAGGGATGGAGCCGCGCGGGCGCCGCTGCCTCGTGCGGCCGGGACACGGTGCCGGAGCCTCGCTCCTTCCGGCAGCCCCGCCGGCCGCCGCTGCTCCGAGCAAACAGAAATCCCATCTTGCTTTTTTATTTTTTTTTCTCTGGGCGCTGGAGGTATTTTAGCTGTTTTGTGCAATCTGTTTTTCCCGTTCTTTCCTGTGGCCACAGCTGAGACAGACCAAGCGATTTGCTTGCAAAGGACAAGCAGAGAAGCGTCTCCTCCCCGTGCAGAAATTTGCCTTGAAAGGGTGCAGCAATTTCGAAAAATCCCTTACAACAGGGGGGCTTCCTTAACAGCGCTTTGCTCTCGCTTTCTGATTAATGCTTCTGCTTTAAGCTCTTATCCATTTATTCCTCTCTGGATCCTATTGTTCTGTCTTCCAGATAGAGGTTTCATGCAAACAGCATTTAATTACTTTTATAATTACTCAGTAGCAAAATCTTTGATGAAATGCCTCTTATACTTATTGAAATCTCTGCTTCTTTTTTCATGTATTATACACAACTTCTCATTAACATTTTCAATTCTAATTAAATTTCTCTCATCATTCTTCCTTTCACCTCTCCAGTATCATGCTTTGCTTGTTCTTCTTGTGACATTGCAGGGTAGGTGACATCACAAAAATCTCATTTGTTTTGGTGGAGAATGCAGGTTAGAAACAGAAGGCTTGGAGAGAAAGTTGTATAAAAAATGTTTGTTTGTTTGTTTTTTCTTCTGGTTCACTGGCTTGCGAAAGAGTTAGAAGTTGGTAGTTGATTATTAGAAAAGTTAATTTCAGGCTGACTTGAAATAGCTTTTCCGAAACTGAAATATTTTGAGTTTGAATCCTGTATTTTTAGTGACTTTAAATAAAGTCCTGTTTCTAAGAGCTTCAGTTTCAGGAGCTCACTATTAAACACAGCTAAGTGCAACGTTAGAAGATTATATTGCTTTATGGGCAGTCCTAGTGCGAGACTCAGATTTGGTGGCCGAGGAGCTCCTAGGTGCTGTTGCCCAAACTGCTGCAGTCTGACCCTAAAGCAAAGGGCTGCACAAAGGTCACAGTAACAGCTGCTGCAGTGTAAGGGCACAGCCGTGGCTAAACCTTTGGAATATCCAAAACGTTTATACAACTATTATCCTTCCATTGTTCTTCGTGGCAGCTTAGGACTCTTCGGATGGGTGTGGGATGGGGTGTGAGCTGGAATCCTGGCGAGCAGGAGCGTTGCAGGGGTCGTCATGGGACATATTCCGTGGCATCAGCTGGATGCCCAACTAGGTAAGTCCAGCGGAAATGGTTAATTGCATCCTTTGCCAGATGCAGCTCCTCTCTCCTCACGTACCTTCTCCTCATGTTCCTGCCGTTCTCTCGACGGCCTTAGGGTGCCACTCCTAAAGCCTGTTCCTAACCCATCATCTTGCACAGTCCTTTCCTGCCTCTTGCTGGCACGTGTGCGGTTTGCTACCCGAGGAAGCTCTTTTCCACCCCTCCGTGCACGTGGCGTTGGTAACTCGCCGCGGCGTCGCTGCTCTCGGCTCCGTTCTGCCGCGCGGCGCTGCCTCGCGCGCTCCGCTCTGCAGGCGCCTGCCGGGATTCGCCCACAGCGTTAACGGCAGCCGCACCCTCAAACCTCAGACAGCTTTGAAATGCATCACCATCCCCGTGGATTTATCGGGAGGCAGTGCCGGATGCAAGAACCCTTGGATAAAACTGGCGACCAGGGGCCTGCAGCCGCCCTCGCATGGGCTGTGGCCACGCTGTTTCCCTAAGGGCCGTGTTTAGCACCTGGAAGAACAGCAGGATTTCCCCTCAGAAGAGTGTCCGCTGCTGCTTTCCCACTGCTCCGGACACGTGTCCGGCGTGCAGCGGGCCACAGGGCACCTGCATTGGGGACAGCAGTCGAGATGTGGCTAGTCAGTGTTTGCTCGGTGCTTCCTCGGTGCTGGATGAGCAAACACGAGGTTCCCCGAGGTTTGCACCTTCCCCGAGCCTCTTACGTTACCTACATAAATGCTCTTGCTTTGCGCTTGGACCTTCCTTCCCTTCCGAAGCCGCGTGTGTTTTGGAGAAGTGGCCCTGTCTGAGCTGCATGGCTAACTCGGCCCTGGCTCGAGCTGGCCTTAGGGACATCAGTCTCTCTTGTTTTGCAGTATAGAAGAAATGTTCCCGTGATTCCTAGCTATCCCAAGGGTTAATACTTTCTTTGCTAAAAAAAATCATGTTCCCAGTTTTAATTTTCCCGTTTTAGCTTCCAAGAAGGCCATTCTCCATGAGATTAAAGAGATCTTCAGGATTTACTCATTTCTGCCCATGAAAGTGCTTACACACTTACAAACTTCCCTCTTACATTCACTTTTGATGAGTGAAAACCACTGAATTATTTCAGTGTCTCCAAATAAGATATTTTGGTTAAGTTTTGAGCTGTTTTGGTGGCTTTCTGCATCTTCTCCATCTCTTCTCCCATTAAAAAAAAAAAAAAAAAGAAAGAAAAAAAAACCAAAGCCCTCTCCACAGCTCCCCTGTGCGTATTTTGGCAAGAATCGCTCCAGGCTCTACCCTGAGCTCGTGCGGAAAGGCCATTAAAACCCACACGTGGGGAAACAACGGGCCAAAGTAGCGTCTCCTGCTATTCTCCATATATCCTGTTTGTGCTGGCGTTTTGCATGCAAGCTGCAGACCCGTCTCAGAAGACATTAATGTTTTTGGGATGCTGCTGTGCCAGTTCTCCTCTTCATAGCTGCTCTTGGAGATTTAACTCTGAAAAGATTTTTCAGGCGGCCCATCAGGGGAGGAAGGGAAGGTACTAAGCGAGAATGAGACCGCAAAACAAAGGGAACGGGTGAATTATACATATTCTTGAGCATTTACCTTTGGAAACTAGGGGGGCCTGAGCAGTGCGTGACAGGCACAGAAGACCCTGAATAGCAATTGTGTGAAACTTGCCTTTTGGTTTTATCTTTTTTATCAATGCAGTCTTCTGGGAAGATTAATTATCAAAAGGAAAAG
The DNA here is from genome assembly GCA_013398735.1 of Nothocercus julius. NCBI lineage: Eukaryota > Metazoa > Chordata > Aves > Tinamiformes > Tinamidae > Nothocercus > Nothocercus julius. The sequence continues at coordinate 3,419,367 of VZSV01000060.1, read as the reverse complement.
TCATTTTTTGTTCTCATCATACAAGTTTTAGATCAATGAAAGAACTCCCTTTTCAAATACTGCTGATGAGCTGCACGACGGGGTGGCGAGGCACATGGAGAAGCAGCTCCCAGCCCAGAGAGGCACGTGGGAACATATTGCAGTGGGAGAAGGGCTGAGCTGGCCGGCACTGCCTCGCGCCCGGCCCAGCTCGTGCCAGGCTGTGCAATGCCTTCCAGCTTGGTGCAGAATTGGTTGTAATATTCATGAAGCTCCAATATCAAGCCCTTCTGGAAAAATCAACGTACAAGAAAAGGAAGATTTAGCCAGGAAAAGTCTGTGAGCTCTAAGGTGTCCCTGCTTGAGCACAGGGGGGTTGGACTAGATGAGCTCTAGAGGTCCCTTCCATCCTCAACCATTCTGGGATTCTGTGTGTGAACTGTCGACTGTTACTGCCAGTAATTGTGTACCTGGATTTCTGAATTCCAAGTGTGTGCAGGTGCTGCACTATATCAACTATATCAAACTACGTCAACTTAATGCTTCTGAACAAGGCATCTTCACCTGTTTGATATACGGTCTGTGAGTATTCAGCGTACATGTTAAAAAAAAATTCCCTTCGGTGTACTTGCTATTCAAAAGCCGCTCTCGAAGAGGCAAGGTTGCCCTCATCCTTATTGGAACTCCTCCATGCGGAACCCCAGGCAGGGTCAAGTGACCTCTGAATTGTCTCTTGATAGTCAATAGTTTCCAGCATCAAAAATCTGTTGGCCTGTTAACCTTTGGTGGGGACAGGGAATAAGGGATTCCAGTTGATTTATTGAGAGAGGTTGAAGGTTTGTGAGTGCTGTCTATGCTGTGGGGGTTGGGGGGTCTCAAATGTCTGCTTTTTTTCTTGGAGCATGCGTAGTTAAAAGGAAAAGCAATTCCTTATCTCTATTAGTTGATCAAGTAGGATTTTGAAGTACTACTACCATGACAGGGAATTTTGGAAAAAATGGTAGGTACACAATGGGAAGTTTTATGATTATTCTTCATATTGGAGCTGGACAAAAACTTAGCAGCAGAGAGCATTAAAAATGGTGACAGACCTTCAAAGGGCAGTACCAATCAGAATTAATCACACCCTTACTTGATAACAGTGCATGCCCAGAAATTTAAGAAAAAAAGCAGAACTTACACGAAGTGACTTTTGTGGCGCAAGATTATAAATATCCCATTGTGCACGAGTGCCAAATCTCGATGAGCTGTGCCCTGCTCAGCACTCAGCCGGTGGGATCTCCCCGGCTGTCATTAGGTGGGCACGGGACACTTCAGGGTTCTGTCTGCACTAGTCCTTGTCTTCCTTCTCCAGTAAGTGATCAAAGAATTGGGCATCTCCAGGGACACTTTTTCTTCACCTGGTGTAGCTGGATGACCCAGATTTCATGAGCTTTTAGAGACTTGTAAGAGGTCAGCCTGTCTCCTATGACTGTGCATGAAAATTTGAGTGGGAAGGTTTTGTGTCTTTCCCAGCTTGTATCTAGGTGTTGCAAACTGGTGCTGATGAGACACTGGTGATGCACCGGGCATTTCTAGAGCCACCTGCTTTATTTATAGGTCTGCAGCAGGGGAAAACAGCGTTGGGTGTCATCCCCCGGGCAGTCCCCTCTCAGATCTTGCTGTGACCATCACCAGCTGCTGCCAGGCTCTGGGGAGGTGACCCTGGTTAAGGACTCAGTGAGAGCGCCAGTTCTCCTGCCCTGGCTCCCACCTCGTCAGCAGCCTCCAGCAAAGCTACGGAAGAAAGGCATGAAACTAACAGTTTTCCACCTCTTTGGAAAGGCATGCAGCACTGTGTGAGGAACGCAGGCTCCTTGTTCCTGCCGCAGCAACGTTAGACACTAACAGCATCATTCAGGCTGAAACCCCGAGATCTCCTCTGAGATCTCATGCCATGATAATAAGCACTGTGGCTTATGAGAAAGACTGTGGCCCCTTCTCTGCCGTACTTCAGTGTTGTAAGTGCAAGCACACTAAAAAAATTATTCTCCCAGAAAGGAACTAATCCAAAAGTTGGAATCTAGGTTTTCCTTGCAGCTGGAAACAAGATGGCATGGCTAAATTGACTTTTTTTTCTGTATGAACAGATATAATAGGACCATAGGCTGTAGCAAGAATTGCCTTTCACGTTATTTTCTTTGATGGACTGCGAGGGAATCGGATGACGTGTGGGGCAGGGCAGAACCAGCGCCCCAGGCTGCCGACAGCACCTCTCTCCCGTGCGTGTCCAGCAGAGCGCTCGCGGCTCTCGCCCGCGTCCTGCCCAGCGCTGCCCTGCGGAAGGCCCGTGCGGTCGGTGGCGTGGACGTGCGGACCGTGCGCGGCTGCGGAGGGAAGGGCTCCGAGCAGGGCAGCGCACTGAGCGGCACGGAGGGAGCCGGGCATCCCTGCTCCTGCTGAGCAGAGGAACCTTTGGCGCTGCCCTTTCCCTACAAACCACGGGGCTGTCTCTGCTCTTCCTGCCTCTCTTTCCCTGCACGTGCTTCTCCGACGGTACGTGTCTCCCAGAGCCTCGCTAACGTGTCATCCACCAGCCACGACTTTGCTGGTTCTTTAAAACGTGGCTTGCAATTTAACACTCCCAAAGCTCGCTGGTTTCGCTGCGTTGCTTTCAATGTACTTTTCTTGTAGCTATTTTAGAGACTCATAATTGCAAACTCCAAGTTAGAGCTCTTATTAATCATCAGGCTCAACGCTGCGAGCCTCGGTGTTTTGCTTTTGGGAGGTGCTGATGGCCTGTGTTTGATCTTCCATCACTCCAGATAAAGTGGCATTGCCCTAACAGTGCACACATAATCCGTTCGTAATTGGAAGACCTCCTCCAGGCGTCGTATCATTCAAGCTCTAACACAATACTTCATCATTACAACTAGTTAAAGGAACTCTGCCTTCATAAATTGTAATTCTGCAACTCCTTTGAAAAGGAATTAGTATTTTCTAATATCTTTCATGTAACAAGAACCTATGGCCAGTTATTCCAACAGAGTAATTTCCTGCCAATTAGTTAGGCAGGTTCCACCTCTATGAAAAGAGCAGTTTCATCCTGAATGTTCTGTTTTGTCAATAATGGGTAGTTGTAAAGGTCAGGATGTCTAATGTCTGCAATGCCACAACTTTTGAACGGAGGTTAGAAAGCTTAGCAGGAAAATGCGTCAAGAAATCATTAAAGAAAAAAAAACCACCTCGTAATTCAGACAGCCTGCAGTGTTCTGCTTCTCAGACTTGTGAGCACTGCCATCCAAAGTTCAGGAAGGAGCGGCCCTGAGGAAAGATCCATGGATTCATCTGGGGAAGGGGAAGCTTAGCCCCGCCGAACAGCCTGCGCACCGCCCCGCAGAGGGGTGGCTGCCCTGGGGCAGAGATAAGGACCCAAGGTTTCCAGAAACTTGAGCTTCCCCAAATTAGTAGTTTGGCAGCTTCGCAAAGTTGCAGTGGAGGAGACATCACTTTAGCATCAGAGTGCAAGAATAAAACATAAAATAGAACACTAGGATGAAGATTCTGCTTACAAATGTTGGTTCACTTCACATTGATATTGTTCTGGTCCATCTCTTTGAATAGGATATGGATTAGGATCAGAGACCTCCAGAGGTCCCTTACAACTGAAATTATTCCATGATTCTATGAGACTCACTTTACTAGAAGAGCTCCAAATACAGCAGGTTAAATATATTACCCAAATCCTCTTGCAGGAAATAACCTGTTTCAAAGTGATAATCCTTTCCAGCAAATGAACTTATGTTCATGCTAGAGCTAGTATCAACATCATTGTTATTGCCTTCATACATTGAGGTTATTGAATTCCTACATCTTTTCTCTATTAAAAAATGTTGTCTTTCATTGTTAACATTCATGGAGATCAATACCAGGCTGTAGAAATGTCACCTAAGAACATGTAGTGATTGCTGTACGCATTGCGATCAAAGGGTGTTACAGGAGTAATTTGCAACCCCAGTGAAAGGCAGGAGGGGAATTTATAGAGCTGGACGTGCTGGACGTGCTGAACGTGGTCCCTACCATTAGCAGGAGGGGCATTCGTGCAGCTAGGCCTTTCAACTTACAAATACGCTTCTTTCCCTTCTTCACTCCTGTCTTTCCACCTGCATGGTATTTTATTTACTGTCATGCTTTTGATATTGTAAATAGCACAAGATGGTTTTTTAAGCTTCATAAAAATAATGATTTTGGCCAACGTGGCCGCTCCGCATCACCAGGCGTTTGCCCTTGGTGTGACGTGATGGCAAAAAGCACAGGAGTCGCCGAGCACCAAGTTGTAGCAAAGGTGAATCCAGTTAGTGCAAGTTTTTCATTCCTACCTCTCACTAACTTCATTTTGCTTAACAGAGAAGTAACATGGTGGCTTTGCTGTCGGGTAGGAAGCCACAGGAGAGACTTCACAGTAAATCAACATTTACTTCCTTGAACTATGCAGAGAATTTTCTGGCCCTGAGGCCATTGAGCAAATGGATGGGAAGAGACGGGAAGGAGCACCATGGGGGCAGAAAGTTTCCGACATCTCCGCGCTGCCTTACTGCCTGCCTGTGCGGAGCTGCGCCGAGCGGAGGAGGAGGTTGTGCCAAGGGTGCCGGGGCAGGGGCTGGTTGCGAATTTTAGGGGTAAGTAGCTGTGTAGCGTATGGCAGCGCGTGGAGCCGCGAGCAGCTCCTGCCCAGCAGGACCGCTGCTGCTAAGGGCATTTGACTTTCCATTTTATAACCAGGAAAAAAACCCACAACCTTACAGAAAGTGGAACTTTGAGGAATTAAGGTTTATTAGAAAAAAAGAAAAGAACACTCCCCAATAAAGCCTGTACCCAATGTTTGTAAATACATAAAGGCACACTAAGAGACATAGCCATTTTTGCAGTTTAGATTATTCTTTTTTTTTTTTTTTTTTCCCATGATGGTAAGAGATAAAAATGTTGTTTAAGAACAAGTAAGCACAGCCAAAGGGAGAATTGAGCTTCTGAGTTTGATATTCTTTCGCACTACCAACTTCATTTGAAATAAAAACGAGAAGTGTTGCCCTTTCCCAAACATTTGGTTGCTTTTGCAGTGTCCATGGGCTATAGGCTTTTGTGATCAGGGCCATCTCCAGAGTGTGTCTTTTTATATCTGTATATTTTAGGACACTGAATGAGTCTTCAACTCTTTTAGGCTTCTAAAACTGTTCCATCTTACTTATTCCCCCTTCAGCAATGTTAGTATATCCAGTTAAATGCCATTTCTTCCTTGGCTGACCTTGACCAGCTGCCTCTGCCTTCCTGTTTACGTAACAGAAGAATCCCGAGTTGTCACCAGAGGGAAATGGCAGTGCTGTCAGCACAGAGATTTGTGAACTCTTCTGGGTTTTGCTTGCAGAGAAGCAGCCACACTCGTTCAGAGGAGAAGATGCCCTCCCTTCAGTGCAGTGCGTGCTGCCCAGTGCCCGTATGCGGGAGGACGTATGCGGAACCCAACAGGCTGCCAGCAGCATCAAGCTCTTTCAGGCACAGTTCCTTCTTAATAGCACCCAAGAGTGGAATAAGCATTTGGATGTTGATGTGCATCATCCCATGTGCTGCCCCTGGCCATTTCACCATCTATATGGGCAGTAAGTCTGGTCTTATGCGGCCAGTAAGATGATAGGGGAGAGATTCTGACATGTTTGGAAAGCTAAAAAGAAAAACATGTACTTAAGGATCCGTTCCTTCATCCTTAGAAAGGAAATCAGTTGATTTTACTCCTGCTTTATTAAAGTAGGAAGGCAGGGGGTTGGTGCACAGCACTTAGTCCTGCCAGGGGCGACCTGGCACCCCTGGGGCTGATGGAGAGGGTAGGGAGCTGCTCATTTAATTGAAGCCTGTGAAGGAGGTGTATTCGTGTTCGTGTGCCAGAGAAGGAACATGAGCACTATTTTACTGAGCCTTGCCACTGCAAGTCCCGGGGATGGGACTCAGTGGACTCAGGCCTTGGAAAGCACGGAATAAATCTGTGCCCACTGCAGCGTGCCCGTTCCGTTGCCAGCGGGTTGCTGACAGGACCGCATCCCCTAGGTCTTCTTTTCCCTGCAGCACAATATTTAAAAATGGGAACCGAGTCCTAAGTGACATGCGTCATCTTTACTCCTGGCTGCTCACTGGAAAAGGTCATTCTGCTTGAAGTAACAGGAAATTACATAATTGCACCACATAGTGCAGAAAATGAAAAAAAAAAATAAAAACAGTCCATCTACTGAGTCTACATATTTTAAGACATTTCCATGGTTTTCCTGCTATTGTTCTCTAAGTAAGAAAATATCACATACAATTGTCATGCAGAAGACCTGTAACATATCTGTTATACTGAGAGTTGAGGATCATTTAAACTGATTTCAACATGTATCCTTATTTTCAGACAAATTAATTTTAATTTATTTTTCATTGCAGAATGGAACTAAAGTGCTTGAACACTGAGGACTTTCAAATAAAAATAAAAAAGAAAAAAGGAAACGTATCCAGCACAGCTTCTCTGATGTCTGCAGGTACAGCAGTTACTTAGTGGAACTGTGTGTAACATGAAGGAAAAATTTTCTATTAACTTCTTCATGGTTGGAACTCAACCTCTATTAGTGAAGGCCAGCAGTTCAGATCCAGCCTTCAGCTCCATAAAAAAAAAGGCTTCAATTCTAGCAAGCTGGAATTAGGGCTAGAGCATAGCAAGACGCAGCAGAAGGCGCCTGGCTTTTTCCGACCAAGGATATTAACTGCTGTTGTTGCCTCTGGTCATATTTATGTGCTTTGCTGAGCTTGTGGCAAAGTACAGGATTTCGAGTTAATACATTTTCCCTTGTGGTTCCTGATATAAAGGGTGCCTGCGCCTTGCAATACGTGGCAGCATGTACATGATTGTGCTCAATGATGTTACAGTATTTCTTACAGTATCTTTTAGAGATATTCTAATCTTCATAATGCTAAAACGTATTTTAATGTTATATCTCCACTAAAGAATTTCTCCTGCCCAGGCATTGCTTCCCCTAAAAGTAAGAGAGATACATGTCAGCAAAAGTATGACTAATCCGTAATTTTCCCCGAAATAACATTTTCAAACATACTTTTAAATTTTGAGTATGCAGGATGTTCAGTCACTCCCGAATCCAGCAGATCCAGGGCTAGAAGGAACAGGAGCTCCCGGTGGCCCCTGGGGGTTGGACCCTGGCCGCCAGCAGGCACACTTCCCAAAATGCCGGATTCTTTGGAAAAATCTCTCTTCTTCTGCCAGCTAAGCGTGTAGAATGTTTAAACACAGAGAGTAGTCATGGGGCAGGGGCAGCGATGCAGTTCAAGTGCTGCGTTAAATGTTGCACCATTTTGTAATGAAAAGCACATAACTGCTCGCTCTGGTATCCAGGAAATGCCACGGTTCTGTCCTGCAGCTGGCACGTCCATGATAAACGACCTGATAACTCTTTTTCCAAATGAGATTCACGGTGGGTGCTGCAGGTTGTCATGTAGCTGTGCCGTAGTGACTGATCAAAGAATTACTGACTGATTTTAAGTCCAGAATAGACCATTCAATCATTTAGACTATCACTGAGACACTCATCAGACTAGAGCCTTATCTATACTCTAACACAACAGACTGACTTTTATCCAGTTACTCCTGTCTCAAACCCAAGAACTTCTACTTGACTACAGCGTATTTTCAAGATCCCTTTGACAAGATTTTGCTTCCTTTTGCCATTCTTTTTCATTACTTTTCAATGTGATCCACGCTTGACCTTTCCATCTATTAGCACATTAGACTTTGATCATTCTTTCGAACTTTCTTAGGCATTGAAAGCATTATTTACTTGTTTTATTAATTAAGAAATCGCTAGGTCAAAAATCTCCTCAGTCGTTTTAGATCTTATGGGAGCAAGTTATCCCATCCTGTTGAGTTAAAAATGGCTTCTATTTGTGCAAGTACAGCCACTTTGCAATTCCTGCTGCAAAGATGATGGGAAGCAGCAGTGATGGATGCACTGGTGTTCGGGAAAGGTGCTGCTCACAGGGGTTACGGGCAGCGTGCTGCTGCAACAGCAAAGCACCTCTTCCGTAGGTTCCGTAGCGCTGGGTTTTTTTTCCCCACTGTTTCTGTTTCTGGCCTGTCTCAGGTGCCTTAGCGGGTTTCTTGTCCCCCTCGCGCCTCACAGGGCCCCGGCGTTGCCCGCCTGC
>VZSV01000060.1:3377767-3411083 GCA_013398735.1 Nothocercus julius | reverse complement strand
GAGCGCGGGGGCCGCCGGCTCGGCTCGGCGCGGCCGGGCGCATCCCGGGAGGCCGGCGGAGAGGCTGCTCCCGCACCGAGGAGCTCAGTGCAGATCTGCACAAGGCCAAGCGATTTTCCGGGACTCGCCTTGCTCTGCTGTGCCGGAGCAGCCGCGGGCTTGTCCCCGGCCGCTGGTGGCTCCCTGAGCGGGGGTGGCACCTTGCGGTTGTTAAATGACTCGGAGTTTCCGTGCACGTGCTCCTGCGCGCCGCGATCCGGGGGCTGCTGGGCCAGAGTCACCGCAGCGGCAAACAGGAACGCCGCAGCAGGTCAAGAGCCGGGGTCACCGTGCCGTAACGCCAGTTCAAAGGCCGGTCTAGGCGTCGCAGTGCTGCCCGTGGCTGGGATTCCTGTCTCTTCCCCTGCAGGTAGGGGCGTCACGTCCGCGCGGCGCCCTTGCTCCGTGCTGTCTGCCTGTGACGCTGCAGCGCCCCGGAGCGACGCTGCGCGCTGCCGCTCGGCGTGGGCTTCGGCCAGAGCAGGAAAGGTCTGCAGAGGAGCTGAGCGGCAAGAGGTTGTTTGGGCTTGCTTATTGCACCTGCAGGAGTTAAATAGAGCTTAGTAAACCCAGGTGTTACATCTCCGCTCTGAGCCGATGCTTTAAAACCATAACACATTATATGCTGTAAGCACTAAACACTGTTATTGTTCTACGTTTTAGATGTAATTTTCCATTCTGTGAAAAACTTTCCATGCCTTTAACTACCATCTTAGATATTAAAAAAATCATGACAAGGGCGTTTTAAAATTTAGAAATAATCAACCAAGAAATTATTTGAAAACACTGAATGTTTCCTTTGACTTTTCCCCCCAGCGTGTTACAGAGCCGAGTGGGTGCCTCTTGCATTACACCAGGGTCCTGGCAGATCTTTCTGTAAGGCAGATATTGCCACATTCCTTCAAGAGGCATTCCCCCTGTTTAGCTGAAATGGGAGTAGGGAGTAAATTTCTGTGTGTTATTCTTTGGTCATAGTGCATAAATATTTTGAAAAATCATTTTCAATCACATACTTGAGAACTCGAGAGACTAAAATGCCATGTGTTAAAATACTCCTCTTTGTTAGCTCTATTGTCTGCTGCTTCACCTAAAGGAATGGTAATATCTGCACTTCGGTTAAGAAGCTCTATGGATATGAGAGATGTATGGGATGTCTTTTTTTTCTTTAAGCAGTAACACGTGAAATACTGGATTTGGGGGTATGACTTGGAAGACTCCTCTGGTAGCAATGAATTTAGGACCTTATTAAACCTCTAAAAATTATTATTTCTATAAATCCTTTGATTAGGCATAAGATTTTCCCACTTACACTTTAAAAACACCTTTTCGGGTGACAACATTTTATCGTGCAATATTATTAATAATAAAGAGAAAGGCATGGCAATTTCCTGAGTAATATTGTGTGCTTGTAATTTCAAGGCAGTCTTAAGTGTTTCATCAGTCCCAGATTATTTCTATTACTAGAATAATTCAAATACATGCAGCTGCCTCCTGCATTCTGCAGGCTTCAGTTTGATTAAAAAACAAACAAACAAAAAAAAAAAAAAAAAAAAAAAAAAACCCAACAGCAACAAAAAAAGACTAACGGACCTAGGAACCGTCTCTGCCACTGGACTGGGCCAGCACTTACCTGCCTTGTCCTGCTGGTGTCCTTTGTTAGCATTTGTGTACACTAGGACAAAAATAAATAAATGAATAAATGCCAGAAGCAGGGTCCTAAGCAAGAGATATTTGCAATAGTGCAGGTGCTCGTTTGCAGCTGCAGAACCAGAGGGTTTTGTTTTGCTGAATGCTGCACAGGATACGTGTGTGTTTTATGTGAGTGGCTGCTGCAAGAGGTTAGAAACTTAGCAGGATTAAAAGAAAAGATGGTGATATTTAAACCTAGTTTCTGAAGGCTTATTAACCCCGCACACCCTTGAATAAGCTTGGCGCTGAATATTGGGATTAGAAGGAAACTGCACCTGAATGGTGAGGTTTTTTGAACTCCACTGAAGAATTACTTGCTTGGAGCCCCAATTTTTGCTTCTTTAATTTGTTTGGATAAGCAGATTGTGAGCATGAACCTGCTTGTAAGAGCTGTACCCAGGGGTCTGTTGCTGAAACTGCAAAATTATGCAGAACTCTAGTGTGGGATTTTTTGGAAAAGCACAAAATATAGAAATGTGTGTAATTTCTCTAGTAAAGGTTTTCTCCATTGCAGAGAACCACAACTCAGGTAATAGATATTTCATGAGAAGGACATGTTAGGACGTTATTTTCCCCCTGGATATCCCAGACATTTAGAGTAGGTACCTTTAGCAAATGGAAAAGTTGCATCGATTTAAAATGAGCCCCGCAGCAGAGGCCTCCAGACTTCGTTCTCAGAACGTGTGCACGTCTGCAGCAGTGCTGGAGCTCCCTGGGATCTCCCATTCGAAGATGCTGGCAGTCCCCGCTGGGGACCTGGAGGGGTGCAGTCCCTCCTTCTGTCCCCCGGAGCAATTTCCTTTTCCAAACAGCTCCATCACGCACGGCGAGCACCACTCGGATTGCGCTTTGCAATGTGCTTTTTACAGCTCCGTGGCGTCATTAGCTTTCTTTTGCTATAAACGCTGGTGCCCGTCGGGGGCCGAGGCCGTGCTGCACGTGCCCAGGCGTGGGTTCGCCCGAGGCCGTTGGGATCGGGGAGCAGAGGGGCAGTGAAAGGGGCCTGTGCAGCACGGCGGGGGCGTCCCCGCCGAGGGCCTCCTTGGGGGCGCGCGGGGCTGCGCCGGGGAGCCGGGCTCTGTAAAGGAGAGGGCAAGGTTAGAATAACCCGTAGAAACGGCCTTGCTTCTCTGCGTGCATTGTGTGTGGTAGCGGGATTTTCCTAACGCAGGGCTGAGTGAGTGAGTCCGTTTTGGGGCTATTAGCAAACAAATGCAGAAAGGAATGGAGTAAAAGCCTTTATGGACCCACTGCCGCCGCGGGACCTGTGCGTGTGCCGGAGCACCGAGCGCCGGCGGCGATGCGGGTTGGGTAGGAGGTGGGAGCTGCTCTGCAGGTGCGGTGGGAGGCACCTTGTGTCTTCCTGGCCTCTTAGCCCATAGCCAGGAAATGTTTGCTTTTCCATCCGAAATGGTTGTTTTCTCACCGGCCAAAGTGTCCCCTGAGTCCCCCTGTCCTAGGGCTGCTCCTGCTCTGACTCCCGCAGCTCACGTCCTCGTGCGGCTCTCCCCCAAAAGCTTGGGATTTTCTATTGACATCACCCCTTTTCCTGCTGATGGAAACCCCCTCAGCTTGGCATGAAAACATAAAACTTGTTGGACTGAAAGAAAGAAAGAAGCTGAGAGCAGTTAGCATTACTGCACAAGGAGACTGCGCAAAGCTGCAGAGTGCCGGGTCTGCAGCAGCCTCGCCGGCTGGCGGGGGATACCCGCGTGCGGCGCCGCCACCCGCCGCTCCTTGGGGCGCCCGGCCGCGTCCGGAGGCCCAGCACGTGCCCAGGGCCGGGCTGGGGCCGTGCGGGGGTTAGCTGGGGGCTCCCAGCGGGAAGAGGGGCATTAGCTTGCGGCGACTGGAGCGGGGAGTCTTTGGCCGTGGCCATGCGGTCTCCCCTGGGATAGCTGCAGCACGCGGGAACCCCGCGGCCGTTGTCCTTGCTTCACCCCGGCGAACGGGCACGTGTGTTGGTCAAAGCGGGAGGCTGCCCCTGCGTGGGACGCGCGGCCCTGCCCGCCTGCGGAGCCTCTCCGAAGGGCGCCTTGGGCGAGGGCGCCCTGCTGATGGAGTTCGTTAAAAGATTGTATGTGACACAGAGGGTTTCAATATCCAAATATCCAATATCCAAACGCTGTCCTTGAAAGGTGAGGGTGAAATCCCACATGTGCGGACACCACTGCCCCAACTTCCCGTTGCATCGTTCAAGCAGGATTTCAAACCAAATATTTTCGGGTGTTTTTCCTTTCCTTTTTTGTGGCTATTCTGATGGGCAGCAGTGGGACAGGATGCCTGGCGTGTCCTGCTCAATCCAATGATGCAGTGACATGAAAGAGAAAAACCTGGAACAAGCGGAACAATGCTGGAAAAGCTGCATAAGGGATCATCAGTGCAAGGCAGGTGGTGGGGAAGTGAATCCATAAAGGGAGGCAATAGGATTGCCACGGAGCTGGAAATAACAGCATTTCCCTCAAGTTGGAAATACAGATATTTGCACAGAAACCTTCTTAAAGAGCCCTATTTTCCCAGTGATAAAGCTGTGGCTCCACTGGCCGCATGCACAGACTGGAGGGAAGGGGAAGCAGACAGGGATTTTGCACAGGCAGGAGGAGATCTGGGAGCTGAGGAAAAGGCGCTGGGGAATTTGAAGACTGACTCTGGAGTTTCCACCCGATATTCCTGCAGTGGAAAAGGGTGGAGAGAATTCATTTGATGTGAGAGCGAGAAGAATGCAGCCAGAAAATGACTCTTGGGTTATTACACTTAAGTGTCTGCTCTGGAAATGAAATTTTTGGAATTACCTAGGAAAGCAGAAGTAGAATGTACTGTCAGAAATGTGCTTTCTTGGATGCACTCGTGGCATTGCAGCCATGTTTTAAGATGCATTTCTAATCTCAAACATATCAGGCCTCCCAAAATTGGTTAGGGGAGTTTTGCAGTAGCAAGGTTTCGTATTCCCTCTCAGCTTAAACAAACGTTAAAGAAAAAACAATTCTTGAAAGAAAAGCTTATGCAGATATTCTCAAATTACTTCCCGTGCTGAAAGGGAGCTGCCCAAAGCACTGTGAAATTCCGATGCCAGGGCTTTACTCCAACCCAGCAAATGCCAGAGCGAATCCCTCTCCAAAATCATTAAATCTCCCCTCGTTTGCCCTGGAGCCACGCGCACCTCCCGACGAGCCACGCGGTCGCTGCATGGCGGGGGCAGCGAAGAGCTGTGCTGCTACCAGCGGTGCCGTGCCGTGCCGTGCCGTGCCGCCGCAAACACGGCGTCGCTCGAGCCGGCCGAAATAGGCTGGGTTTGGGGCCGAGCCTCCCGGGGCAGCACGGAGAGGTGCAGGGCTGCGGGGAGCCGCGGGCGACACGTGGCTGCGCACGGAGCCGCGCGCACCTCTGCACGCACACCTGTACGCACACCTGCACACACCTGCACGCACACCCACCTGTATGCACATCTGCATGCACACCTGTAGGCACATCTGCACGCACACCCGCACACACACTTGCATGCACACCTGTACGCACACCCGCACGCACACCCGCACAGGGGGGCCGGCCGTGGGCCCCCTCGCGCTGTCCCGTGCGGGAGCCCCGGGCTCCACACGAGCTCCTGTTTGCCGCAGGCAGCTGCACCGCGCCAAGGGCTGAGGACACGGGCAGGATTCAAAACTTCCCCGGGGCTGCAGCCACTGCCTCTGCTTGTGTTGAAAGGCTGTCCCGGGAGCTCCCTGCAGCTGTGAGGTGCGCGAGGCTGGAGGGCTGCAGCGTGGCGGCCCTGCCCCAGGTGCCTCTGCCCTCATCCCCGCGGATTTGGCTCCTCCACAAAGCGCTTCCCGCACCCCTTGGGCTCGACTCACGGGGCAGGTGCATGAGCACTGCAGAGGCTTTCAAGGGCAGGGAGAAACAGGGTCTTGGGGGAGATGGCAAAGCCCAATGCAGAAAGGAAACTAAGCTATTCCCAATGGCAAGTCTGTGGATGTGGCTGTTTGGGGCCTGAACTCAATGCTTATTGATGCAAAAGCAAGTTTAAATCAAATATGCTTAAAATCTTTCTCCTGGGGTGTTTTTTTGAGCTTTTTTCTTTTTTGACTGATGACCTTAAAGAAAAGTAAGAAAATCTGAGGCCAGAGAAATGGTGGTGGTTTGGGAGTGACTTAGAAAGCAGGAGCCGTCTGAGTCTAGGGATGCTGGAGCTCCTGCTGTTCTCTAGTGACGGAGATATCTGCCAGTCTTGGCTCTGCTGCAAGCTGCACTCTCTCTAATTAAAAATCAATTAGTATGTTTAGCAATTATCTAATTAACTTGCTGAAACTATCATGTTAGATTCATATCCAAACATGCCTCTTCAATTGTATGTATTAGTAATAATGCAAATGATGCACTTATTGCTCATGTAAGTTCGTATTAATTGAAATACGTGCCATGGCTGTTTTGCAGCTTTTAAATCTGGGCTCTTTCCCCCCTGCCGATAAAAAAGCCACCTCCAGAGCAAATTTCTGTGCATTCAGCACTGCTGAGCAGGATTTATGAATCCGAGGGCATTTTTAAAGACGGCCACTGCTATTTTATGAATAGCAAGGGGAGCGGGCACAAGAGAACACCCAGCCGCTGAACGGTGCGGTAAAGGCAGCAAACGGTCTCGTACCTTGCCGGGAGAGGCGCGCGGGCGGTGCGAGCGCCGCGGGCTGCCGGGCTGTGCTCCTCGCGGTGCCCGCGCGGCCGCCGCCGCCTCTCAGCTCCGGCGCTCCAGAAGCCACCGCGCTGAACAACTGCAGAGGCTCCCGCGGGGGAGCAGCGGCAGAGTGGCCCCGGCCCGGTTCGCAGAGGTCCTTAGGTGCCTACGGAGGCGGGGAGGCCGAGCGTCCCGAAACGACCTGCTGGACGGGGATGCGGCGCCGCGCTGCGCGCGGGGAGCCGAGCGGAGCCGCGCTGCGGGCGAGCAGGGAGCGCCGCGGGAGGAGCAGCGGGTGTGCGGCGCCAAGGGCCGCGCGGCTCGCAGCAGGGCCGGTTGACGGGTGCGTGCCGAACCCCGACCGGCCTCCAAGAGCAGCGGGGCTGCTGCGTGCTGGCTGAAATACGGTGGCCTTCCGGTATCCTCAGCGCTAAAAGCACATGCAAAAATCAAGGGAAAAGTTCTAGTGCTAGCTGAGGTCCCTACGCCCATCCTGTTAAACACCCTGTGCTTCTTTTTTAGTAATTATGGAAATGTAAATTGAATGCAACATCTTTAAAGCAGCTGAAGGTTTCTGATTTACGCCGCTTTGCAACATCTGTCACTTTGCAAATATACATTCCCTCCCACCCCCAGATCCTGACATTTAGCAGGAGATTTAATACCACAATTGCTCATTGAGAAGGAAATCAAACATTTCTTCCAATATAACTGACCTCTTACGACACTTAAAACTTTTGGAGTTAACAGCAGGCACTAAACCAGGTGACTAGTTTTATTGTCCTTAACATCTTGCTGACATTCACAGGCTTCTGCCAAATGCACTTTCCATGTTTGGTGTCTCGTCGCTGCATGAGATGCTCTTAAAAATTTATAAGTGCATGTTACAAAAGGCAGAAGCCACTAACTTGAATTTCTGTTCTACCACCCAGAATAGAAAATGCATTAAGGTTTGTTTTGAATTTTCATTGTTTTATATGTGGATGGTTTGCAACCTACTGGAGTCTCTGCACTGTGTCATAGGCCTGGAATAATTTAAATATTGTGTCCAAGAGGCAAACAGCCCATTTGCAGTTGGCTGTTTGCAGTGCAATCTCCACTATAGCAGCGGGAGGTTACAGTGCTGTTTGTGGCACTGGGAGAACATCAGAGAGGGGCAAGAGAACAGACAGCGAGGCCTAGAAATCCGCTGCCATTGGCTTTGAGGAAAACACTTCTAAGCTTTTTATTTTATTTTAAAATGGAATATAAAATACAGCACTTATTTAGGGTAGAGATGATACCATTACTCCCAAGTGAAATGAAGCTTTCCAATCAAATAAAGCTTTTCTGCTTATGGAGGAATGAAACTGAGGTATGCTATTATTATTTTACTATTTTTGGCTCAACATGTAGGAGCATTTCTCAATTTTTTAAAATGTGGCCATGGGAAGCTCCCTCTGGAGCATCGCTGATTCTGTTTGGAAATATTTCTCTTGCGGGAACTTTTCTTTGAGGGTTTGACGCCAAATCCTGATGTCTCCAATTAAGTGTAGTTATGTGGGGAGCCTTTGATCCCTGGTGCAGCCCTGAGTGCTCCCGGATGCTGCCCAGCCCCTGCTCGCCGCGTCCGGGCCGGCCCCGGAGGCCAGGTCGGCCTGGAGGCTGCGTCGCGGCCGGGCGATGGGCCGGCTCGACGGGCTCTGCTCGCCCGCTGCTGGCCTCCCGCAGCATCGGTGCTTCCTTTTGTACACACTGGAAAAAGAATCAAAGCTCCCGGTGCTCGGAGGGGAGCAGAGATTTTCCCTTAATCCTGCCCCTTCTCCCTCTCCAGGAGCCTTTGCTGCTGCAAGCACAGGTTATTTTAAAAATACCCTGCAGAAGCATTATGAAAAAAGCAGGAGCTGACTGAAAACCTATGGTTTCCTGCTTACATGCCCCAAAAGGTGCTGAGCAGCTGGAAATCTGCCCTGCGCGGAGCTCCCTGGCACCTGGAGCTCTGTCCCTTTCCCCCATGTTTGTGCCTGGCAGTTTTTCTGGGAGATAATAGTGCTTGATATATCCTTGACCAGGTCCTCTGGTTTGGGTGGAACTTCAGATTGCTCTAAAATCATCTGGGGGGTGTCCAGCCCCAGGCCCGGGGGTGCAAGCAGCTATGGAAGAATTAAAAAGTAGGGAAAAAGAGAGGGAAAAAAAAAAAAAAAAGGCAAACCCAAATCCATGACCTTCAATAGGGCAAAGTCCAATAAACTCAGAACTGGTAGGTAGGATCCTTTGGGAAACACAACTAAATGAAAAAAGGAGTTCAGGGAAGTTGGCAGTTCTTTGAAAATGCTATTAAGGGCACATGTACAATCTGCTGCAACGCAGAGAAACAATAAAAAGGGAAGTAAGAAACCACCGTGGCTAAACCCTGCGCTCTCTTATTGACTCCAAGTGAAAGGAGTTGTGCAGAAAGGAGAAAGCAGATCGGAGTTTAAAAAAAAAAAAAAAAAGGAAAGGGGAAAGGAAAAGCACAGGAGAGGGCGGCTTGCAGAGGCGGCTGGGACGCTCGCGCTGTGCTCTGCTTGACCAGAAGCTGGTTTATTGATCTAACCCAATAAGGAGCCAGGCGCTGGGCATCGCTTGTCCCCTTCTCAGCTCTGCTGGTTAAAATGATAGTTGGGAAGGTCAGTGCCTGTGTTTTCAGGATAAACCCAAAATACCTTCCCGGACAATGTTAGAGATGCAGGTTATGGCTGCGGGGAGTTTTCTTGGGAGGTCCGTACAGCAGCTCTCCGGCATGTGGGAGGTTTGTAGCCGCAGGGAGGTTGTGCTGAAGCCACCGGCAAAGGTGCCCCATGAAGAGCCGGCTGCCGGTGCGTGGGTGGAGGTGACGGCGCAGGGACAGGCTGGCTCCGAGCAGGCTGTAGCTGCTCGCCGCCTGTTGGAAGACCCTATTCCAGCGCAAGTGTCTTACGAGGCTCACAAGACTCGAGTCTAGGATCCATTTCCTTGTTTATCCCCACTGATTTCCCTGGGTACCACAATTACAGGGCATGGGTGATGCTCGCACACTGGGGAGGCGGTCTGAGCAGCTCGGCATGGTTTGGTGCTTCAGTTGTGCTCCTGCCTTGGCAGAGCTGATGCCCTGGGGCTGGTCACAAGCCACAGGCCCTGCTGCGGTGAACGGGGCTGGTCCACAGCGTCCTCAGCCCCCGTGTCCGTGCAGGACGAGGCCGAGCGCTAGCGGGAGCGGGTCTGGAGCGCAGCCCGGGGTGTGATCCCCACCGTGCCTGTCCCTGTGCCGGTAAAAGCCGCTCGGAGCCGTAGGACACGTGCAGCACCAATATGCTCGAGACACTTTATTTCCATAAATCCTCCCGTGTCTTTCTGGCCCAAGCAGGGAAATCTGCTGCTGAACAACATTGCTGAGGGAGTAAATACCTTGTAACCAAGCAGGTGCCTCACTTTTCATTTGCGCCCGTGTGACCATTTATGCTTTTATTTCATAATGGCATTGCGGCGAGTTGCGCTTTTACAAATAGGAAATTAAATCAGATGGTGATGTAAACCCGCTGAGGAGAACAGGCAGCTGTAATGGTTCTTTATTGCTTATTTCATCTGCTGTTGCATTTTGCCATCGTCTGGTGCTTAGCGAAGTGTATGATTTATTCATAGAAGACACTGTCACAGCCAAAGGGTTGTACAATAAACCACTGACAAGGCCTGTGCCAAAAGCCATTAGAAAAAGAGAACAATAATCCAGACACGAAGTATTTACAGACCAAGTTGTCTTTAATTTAAAATCCTTTACTAAGGCTTGATGATAATTACATCACATTTCAAACCAGCCATTGCTGACAGGCTCCTTTGGTATTAAAAACATCTGCAATAATCGAAATCTGCTTCAAGAAGCTTCAACAAATTCATGTCACCTAAAGGTCACGGAGGCGCTGGTGCATGCTGCGAAGGGCCGCGCGTTTCGCGTGCACTGGCAGCGCCGGGGCGGCCGAGGGGCTCCGCGCGGGCGCTGTGCCCCGTGGCTGCTGCCTGGGCACGCGCACGCGCTGCTGCCGGGGCCACGAGAGGCCCCGCGGGCTCGGCGTCGTGCGTACGGGTCTGGAGGACAAGCTCGGCTCTTCTTTTAAAAACAGCTGTTAGACAAGGACACTGGTGGCAGCACATCAGGCAGAGGACGTAGCAAAGCCTTTGGTACCTAAATTATGAGTGACATCTTGCTGGGATAAGGCAGGGTTTTACGGAGCGCTTTGTGAAATGCAAATACCTACATTTTCCATGAGTTGTATTCCTTTTTGACAGTGGCCCTTAATTCCACTGTGCTATATCTCTTCCTCTAAGAAACAGGGACAGTTTCTCTGTCCTGCTACGGTTTGTTTGTGCTGTAAATGTTTGGAGCCTGAGGTAACTCCTTGTCCCAAGGTTGTTCGGCAGGATTCCCGTAACATCCTGGTCAGCCCGGAGGTCACTGGTGTTCCAGGGTCCCTCCAAAGAGTATTTTAGAAATGAAGGGATCCTATGCTGCAAAAACACATTATCATTTTTGGTTGCTTTCAGGACACGTAAAATGGTGTGTGGGTCAAAAAAGGCGAAGCTTGAATACAGAGATTGGAGGTGAAGAGCAACTGAGTCATCCTAAATGCAGAAGTATTGCTTTAAAGTGGAAATTTGTCCTTTAGTTTGTTCCTCGGTCTGCTAATTCTGCGATTCCTCCCACACTGACTGTGTCCTTGGAACAAAGTAATAGGCAGGGTAGGATGCAGGTTGCCTGCACGCAGAAGCTCAGCGGCGCTGTGGGCATGTGCGCCTGTTAAAGGGTTAACTCCATCAGATATCCCAAAGCCGTCCCCTCCCAACATCCATCTCATCGCGTTTCATGGCCACTTTTTGGAGACAAGGGCTGACCAAACAAGCCGGTCGGCCTCTCGGTGCGGGTGCCGGGCAGCGGGTGGCTCGTGGCACGCGGCTCGCTGCACTTGCAGCGCGCTGGCACGGGGAGCAGTGTGTGCATTGCTAGGGGCTGCTCCCCGAGCCCACGGCGCAGCAGGATGGACTGTGGCTCGTGCTAATGTTTGCCTTAGCCATAACTTAGCTCCTGCTTTATTTCTCTCTGATCTCAGATGTTGCCGAGCTGTAAGGAATTGTTAAGGACACGGAAATAACACAGACTGGTTTCCTTGCAATGCACAACCTGCAGGCAGCTGGAGTGAGAAATCTGGTTGTAAATTCAGTAAAGAAAAAGAAAAAATTCAGTTAGCCAATCTAACGCAAGTAGTCCTTTCTGGAAAGAAAATACATCTTGAGGTCCTGCTTTCAAGAAGAGCGTGCTGTGTTTATAGTCTCCTATTGAAGAATTTAGGGTTCTTTGGTTGTACATTATAATGTTGTTCCTCAGAGAGTTAAAACAGCCTTTATTTTCCCCAGCAGCTGTGCAAGGAAGCCCATGTCCTTTGAAGAGGGATATTGTGGGATATACGACGACTCGTCTGAGCCGTGGCCCTGCTTGGGGACAGGCAGCCGGCCCAGATGGACCTTTGGACTGGCCCAGCGCAGTCACTCTTCGTACTTTAAGCACCTTAGGTATTTAGATAACACTTCCTAAGTGTTTTCAGCCGCTGATAAAGTCAGGCTGGGCAAGGAGATGACATGATGAACACTTGGGACTCATGCTTGCTCTAGCAAGCCTGGAAAAGCTTTTGAGGATGATGCTTTCCTGGAGAGAAAATTCATGCAGACAATATGAATTCTCACTCTTCTCTGCAAAATGGTTTGGACAGCAGGTTGGACGGCTGCTCTGTGCCGGGACCTAAGCCTTGCCCAGAAAGCCGGGGTTGCAGGAGATGCAACTGGCCTGGCCTTCTCCTGCTCCTTTCATTTAGGAAATGCCAAAGAGGGTCTCCCAGTGCCCGCTGCACCGTGGTCGCGTTCCTCGCCTGGCAGCAGTTGGGACCTTCTGGCAGAGCTTTTGCAAACTCTTCTCCAGCGGGAGGCCGTGAGCAGCTGTGCTGCGAGGGACTGCCCAAAACAGCCCCATTCTTTCCGAGCCTGAATGCACAGGACACCCGTCCCTGTCCTGTCAGAGCAGCGGGGCCATCCTCCTCCCGCAGCCGCAGTCCTTCCTGCTGTCGTCACTTGGCCTCCACGAGTGTCCCAGCCTGGCTGTGGATGCAGGCGAGTGCGGTGCCACCCACGCCAGGAGGAGCTGGAGTGGCACCGTGTA
Organism: Nothocercus julius; assembly: GCA_013398735.1. Taxonomy (NCBI): domain Eukaryota; kingdom Metazoa; phylum Chordata; class Aves; order Tinamiformes; family Tinamidae; genus Nothocercus; species Nothocercus julius. The sequence goes on along the minus strand of VZSV01000060.1, from coordinate 3,398,493 downwards.
AAGAGAGAAAAACGAAAATTCGTATTTTTGGCTTTTAGTTCAGCAATAATTATCACGGCCTGAAGCTGACAAATTGCTAGGGGAGGTGTTAGCAGAGCTGCCAGTGCTGTCACTGTCCTGAGCAGTGGCTGTTGGATGGGATTACTGCACATGCAGACGTGGCGCAGGGCTGGCACACGTCGGGGCTTGGCAAATTAAGGAGTTTGCTCCCTGCTCCTTGCCGGGCTTCTCCACAGGAAAGGAACCCCTGCCTTGCCCATTTTCAGTGCTTCTTGTTTGGCAGGGCGTCCTGCCTATCCCACCATCGCTTCACACGTTTTCTTTAGAAATTGTTTTTGGCAGCCTCCTCTTTCCCATCGAGGAGTGCCTCTGCGCACTGAGTTACCTCCAGCTGCTGCTTTCAACAGGCCGCGAGATGCTGGTAGCATGGAATATCTTCCCTGGAATACTGCATTCATATTTGATCTTCATTGAAGCCAAGGAGTTGTCTGACTTGTGCAGACAGTGCAGGGAATAAAAACGCTTTCGTTTGGTCCTGCCACGAGAACCAGGGGCCGCCTGGCTCCTGCCGACGGGAGGCGAGTGCTAACGAAGGCGCTCGTTAGCGGAGCTGCAGCCCGGCCCGCGCGCTCTCCTGTGACCAGCGTTTTCCAGCTCTTTAAACAGAGAAGAAAGGGAGGAAGGAAACACGGAGCGTAGCAGCCCTGCCGCCTTTGGAGCTGGACAGCTCTCGTTTTCCCCGTGGGAACGTGCATGGCTTCCCTCGGAAAGGGAAGAGCCACACTTTTGAGGGGATGCTTCAGTGAGGATGTGGCTCCATACCAAAAGGAACCTATTCATATAAGTAACCAGAACATTTTCGCAGTCGCCCACGTGCAGGGCGACTCTGAGAGAACAACCTCCAGAGCATCAAAATAACCTCCAAAGGATCAAAATAACCTCTAGGGCAGAGGTTGGAGCTCCTGTGCTCATCACGGCTGTGGCGGGCCAGAGGACCTGGAGGCACATGGGGAGCTAGGGGTGAGTTCACCCCCCTGTGGAAAAAGAGCCCCAAATACCTGCAGAGAGCAACCTTAACTTTAGGTTTCCTTCATGCTGCACTCTTGATCTATGAGGACATAGTTGTGCTCCTGCAAGGAGGCTTTGTTTTTAGTTACCTCCCTGCTACAATGAAAGGTGGATGAGGAGAGAAGAGCAGCTATACAGACAGGGGTGAGAGGGCTTTTGGCAGGAGAAAAGGAATGAGAAAAAGAGATATTGCCAATGTGCAAAGCAACGCTGTGAGCAATTGCCATGCCGGTGGAAACGAGGTGATCTGCAAGGAGAGAGTCACTTCTGAGCCATCCTTACCAAACGCGTCTTTTAAGGATGGGACCTTCTCCAAAAACATTTTAACAGCAAAGTTGTTACTGGCCCACTTTCATCTTTGGAGTGGGAGAGAAAACAGGCAATAGGTGTGTTTCCAAGCACACATTTCCAAGCACACATTTCCAAGCAGACACATTTAGAGTGTTAAAATAATGCTGAGCCAATTTTCTGGAAATCTCAATTATTTTCCCTTTGTAGATTATAAAGTCAGCTGAGGGTCTGCTCTAATACCTACAAAAGTCAATGGGAGATTTTGCATTAGCCCTCCAGAGAGCTGGATCAGTTTAGTTCCCAGCTGCAAAGCCTTTAAGCTCTGCTATTTTTGAGCTGTGTGGAGGTAAGATTTACATATTGGTAAATTGTACTTCTTGCTCTGTGAGCTATAGAAGCTTGATGCTAATTTTCCACAAGTTTTTAGAGAGATGCAAGATGTGTAAGTTAGACCTAAAATCAAACGCAAGAAGTCGAAGCGTGTTCTCGCTGTTGTGCCCTAGGCAATGCCAAGGGCTGGTCTTTAGCTTTAGGAACCAGGTGGCTGCTGTTTCCTCTGGTTCTCTGCTTTACCTTAATCTATAGCAAGTAATGCAGGACCTGCCCTTAGTGATGTGCTCAGTGTGTTACTCAACATTTAGGCTGCGCAGAGTTTGGGAGCCTTGTCCAGGTCAAGAAGGTGATTGCGACTCTTTTTCTACAACAAAAACCATCCACCAAGGATCAACGACCCTGCTGAGGCCTCCCAGCCTGGTCACGCACACCTGGCTCCAGGGGTAGCTGCGAAAACGCCCTGCCGTCCACCCCCAGATTTCCTGTATGCTACCAGCATTTGTATTTTTATTGCCTACAATGTGCCTTTCTTGGGGGTTTTCCAAATCAATCTTGGTTTTGCATTTTTTTTAGTTAAACATCTGAAGTGCTTTTGACAGGTAATTTCCAGGAAAATGGAAAAATATGCCCACTAAAAACAAAAACCAGAGGTTTTCTGGGTACCCAGGCATGCATCTGAGTCACGAAAGCCAGGTCACTTTTGAGCACAGCTGAGCTGTAGGTGGAAATTCCCATCCCAAAGAGGGAGGCACGGGTGTTTTAAAGGGCATGCACTGAAGGAATTTTGCTTTCTCCCTGCAAATTTTTGCACAGAAGCAAAGTGTTGGAAGGGCAGTCGGTGCGCGGAGCACCGCGCAGACATCAGCACCCCGCGCGCTGGTGCTCGCTTGCCGTGCGCGGCGGGGACGGCAGCGCATCGCAAGCTCTGCCGCTGCACCACAGGCCCTTGCAGGCTGCACGTGTTGCAAAGAGCCTGGATTATGTCTCAGAATAAGAAAACATCTTAATTTAGTAGTAAGGGGCTTTACAAGCGTAATGGCTAAGCCAGACACTTAACTGTGCTTGGAAGTGCATTTCCAAGGTGCTTCCATGGGGAACGTTTCTGTTTTCCTCATCTAGCTCGGGGTGGTTAGTTCTGGGAGGGGGTTGACACTTTGCTCTACACTGGTTTCTTTGGTTGCTCTGATTTTAAGACACTGACCCTATTAAAAAAAATCTCTAGGGGAACGGCAGAAGCACAGATGTGGAGAACAGAATAAGAATTAAGCACCTATTTGTCATTTATGGTGAAGTTAAATATTTAAAGGCTGCATTTTTAAAAGAGCAGATAAGATAAACACTAACTGCTAATGCTAGGAATAAAAAAAAAATTAAAATTACATTAGATACCTGACATACTTTTTCCTTATGAATTTGAAGAAAACTGTCTCCCGATACCATGCGTACCTAGTGGGAACAGCCACTTTCGTTGTTTCATTTCCATCTCAAAAGAGTCTCAACATCAAAAGTCAAAATCATCAATACATAACCAAGCTAATTAATAGCTCTTAGTATCCTTATAAAACCCAGTAGTTTTTAACATCACTTTCATTTAATTCCAGTCATGTCCACCAACTTGATAAACTTTTTTATAAGTTCTGTATTCTGGAAAATTAATTGCACTTTTATTCTTGTGTTCTGAGTTAATTATAGAGCTAGCCAGGTTTATCTCTTATACATTAAATCTAGCAAGTGCTCTTTTAACAATCAATTGATATTTAATTACAACAGAGAAGCTGCCCTATTAAATCTAAATTAAATGCTCATTTAAGACTATTAAAGTGTTTCTAGAGCATCATATAGCAAATGCTGTACAATGCTGCATAAACCACTTTATGACGGGTTTTCAAGTGCTGCTTTGTAAACCTGGATAGAAAAGCTGGCCTTGGATGACATTTTCTTCAATTTTGGTGAAGTCCTTAGCAAGATTACCTTTATAAAATCAACTGTATTTAATGGTAATGCAACACAGTGATTTTTTTGTATCTTCTAGCCGAATTGTACCAGTTGGGGAGGAAAGAATGCTTAAGGACTTCAGAGGGCTCCATGCTACGGCCTTCACGGCTCTTCCAGGGTGGTCCAAGCCAGATTCCACATCTTCCTGCCCAGCCACGCTCACGCCATCATCATCCTCCATCCATGTCACACAAGCTGGAGACCATGGAAGTATCTGGGCAGTAGAGAAAGATGAAGATGCCCCACCTTTTTGCCTGTTTTCCTCCTCCTTTCTTGCTGTTTTCTGACAGCCCAAGAAAAGAGCAGTATTTGCCTTGAACAACTGGTAGCTGTAAGTGGTAAGTGGACAAAATGACATTGACAGCTTTATTTAAAGTTTTCTCTGAGATCTGAGTGGGGGTGAGAAGCAGAGACCATAAATTAGCACTTTCGGTGGAAGTGGACAGAACAACTGGAAATCTGGAGAGCTCCAAAAGCTTGAGACTCTATAGGGAGTTTGCATCCTTGGGTGCCCAAGGGTGTTTACGGGAAGGAAGACCACCAAGAACGGAGGAGAAGGGAGCACCCCGTCTAAAAATCTGGAAGCAGTGGATCCAAGTCATGGTTAAATTATGTAGTTTAACAGCACAGAAAGGATCGGATAAAGGGTACCAGGTCGCACACACTCCCTGAGGATCCTTCGATTAACCTTGAGGGATTCAGAAAGGACACAAACAACGCATGCTGTGAGGAATGAAACTGAGTCTTTCTGCACCATTTGCAGCTCCTTCTACATCCCTTTGGGACAGGTTCCTCCCTCCCTCCGCCCCTCCTGGAGGATCCCAGAGCATCAGATTTCTGTGTAGCATCCTGTAATCCGGATGAGTGAAGTGCTAAGCTGGGAAGTGCAATCCAGGCAGGAAGGATCCATACCTAAAAAAATAAAAAGCTCATTTTAAAAACTCATTTAAAGTAATGGTTGTTTAAGAAAACGGTGTGGGGCAGAGTCACCAGATTTCATTATGTTTTTGCTTGGAAAAAATTCTGTTACGATCTTGAGCTAACAAGTGAGTCTGGCTCTGGGTTTGGCTCGTTAGCAAAGCCAAAGCAACCCAGGAGCTGCCAAAGAGCCAGGAGCTTGGCAGGGTATGGGGGCTGAAGTATCCATTTTAACTAATGGAACATCGCGTTTTAACTGGGAAAGATTTTTTAAAATTTCTTGTAAAGAAAGCTGTACTTGTGTTAAATAATCAAAAGGCGGTGGGGGGTTTTGGTGGTTTTTTTTTGTTTTCTTTTTTTTTGTTGCTGTACCATGTGGAAGGCATTTAAGTGACTAATATTTCAGTCTTGAAAGAGGAACTTCCATTACTCAGTATAAGCCATTACTTCTATGAGTTATGGGTCATCCATCAGTCAAATTTACAATGCATCATACATATTCATGCCAACACGTTCTTAGAAGACTAATGTTCATTTTGGTTTCCCTTGGCTTCTTTTCCATCTCCATTTACCTGCCCTCTGCAAGCTTCCCATTTAAAAGACATAGGCGCAAATATTTCTTTAATAATTTTGACTAGGTCAGTTAACGGTTGAGCAGCCCTGCAAAAAGCAGCAGTACAGGCCGAGGTGGCAGTTTGGACAGCGGGATTTGCTGCAAATTTGGATCTCAAGGCACTAAACACTTTTCCTTTTAAGTAACTGACTTTGTTTTTTATTTTTTTTCGTTCACCAGAAGAACAAAATCTGCTCTTTTGCAAGGTGAGACAAAAAAAAACGCTCTTTTCACACAGCAGGATAAGGAGGAGGAAAACTCTTTTAGGCCAAGTAACAGCAAGCAAGAGCATTGCAAGAGCACCAGTGAGTTTTGTGCTGCTCATTCAGGAGCCAGATCTTTTATAAAAGGCCTCCCTTTCAGCAAGGAGAAGTTTAGAAGCCAACACGGACCGGATTTCCCCTTGCTTTTAATCAGCTTAGCACTCTGCTCCCGGCGCTCACCCCTACCAGGAGACAACGATCCATCTGTCAGTATTTAAAGAAAAGAGATGCCCGAGGTGGCCGAGCCGGCCGGAGCACCAGCACGTGGCTGATGAGCAAGCGGAGGTCATAGAATGTCGGGTTTTCTGGTGGAGGATCCGACAGAAGGAGCTCGGCTGGGAGCATCCCGACAGCCTCCCGTGCCTCCCACGCCTCTGCCGGCGTTTTTAGCTCGCAGATCCTGGGAATGGAACACGGGATCTCCCTGTCGCAGATGATTGCCTCATCCACGTGGGATGAACCATTCCAGTACACCTGGTCCTTAGTTTGCCCCAGACAAGAAATACATTTTTTTTTTATATATTTTTCTCCTGAGGAATGAAATTCTTCTTTTTGAGCAGCTGTATAAAGTTATTTCTAAGCTTCCAACAACTGGCCGTGCTCCCGTCCGCGGCTGGCTCTGTGTGTTCTGGCTGTGAACAAGTGAGCCCTGCGTGTGAGCAGCCCCAGAGAATACTGCAATCTGCTCGTGGCCGTAATGCTACCGGTGGAACCAGGGAGATGCAAAAGTTTTATTTCCCAGTTGCAGGTTTCCGCGTTCCACAGTGTTTCTCGTTTGCAAAGCTTGGCACAAAGGAAAATGTCAATAGTTAGGAATACGAATGAGTCTTATGGTCCTATTTTATTTCCCTCATCTTCTGCCAAAGAGACTGCTCTAATCCTTAGTTATTCCATAAACTGCTTTTCCAATTTACTGGAACTACTTCAAACTGAATGCAAAAGTCTCTGGGCTGAATCTTTAACTTATACCTCTGGCATTAAGAAGTGTTTCTCATGCCTTGCCATGAAGCGTGTCTTGATTTAGGGCACCAAAAGCTTGAGAATAGTTTAGCGTTTAGGTCAGTATTTGAAGTGAAAAAAAAAAATCTTTCTGTCCAAGCAGACATGGGAGTTGAAGAGCAGCACTTGGCCAAGTGGTTTATTAGTGTGGTCAGGCTGTGATTCAGCTGAACCAAGCCCATTTTTGGGTGGGAAATGTTGGGCAGATTGCTTTCCATACCTGCCTCAGCATGTCCAGGTGCTTGCTAGTCCCTCCTGAGCCACTGGCAGATAATGCCAGGTACATCTATGAGACCGTGACAGAGTGAACACAACACGGCTGGGCTGGCCGAGACCTGGCCAGGGTCCTTCTCAGCAGCTCTGCTTCCGGTGGCATGGTCAGTGGTGGTCAGGGATGGTCAGGGATGGTCAGCAGTGGTCATCAGAGGCCAGTGGTGGTCAACAGTGGTCAGCAGTGGTCAGGGGTGGTCAGTGGTGGTCAGCAGTGGTCAGGGGTGGTCAGCGGTGGTCAACGATGGTCAGCAGTGATCAGCAGTGGTCAACGATGGTCAGCAGTGGTCAACAGTGGCCAGCGATGGTCAGGGGTGGTCAGTGGTGGTCAGCAGTGGTCAGGAGTGGTCAGCGGTGGTCAACGATGGTCAGCAGTGATCAACAGTGGTCAACGATGGTCAGCAGTGGTCAACAGTGGTCAGCGATGGTCAGCGGTGGTCAGTGGTGGTTAGCGGTGGTCAACAGTGGTCAGTGGTGATCAGCAGTGATCAGTGGTGACCACTGGGGAAGGGACAACCGGAGCTGCCAATAGTGAGTGCTCCCTCCGACCTCCACGGCCGCTCCTGATCGCTATTCCCTGAGCGCGTTAAAGGTTCGTGCTTTTGTTGAGCATCTTTCCTTCCAACTCCTGTGTGTATTAACCTAATTTCTTCTTAATTGAAATCACATGGTTTTTAATGTCTTTCTACAATATTTCCCTGTCCACAGCGGTAGATCAAAATCTCACCCTATTAGATATTGCCACCAACTCAGCACATTAATATTCATTATTACCTTTGGTGTGCTGCCTTTCAATTAATTTCCAGCCCACATGAAAGTGCTTCTCTCTAAGCCTATTTAATTAATTTTCAAGGTAAAATTTCTCCGAGACTGTATCTGCCACTTCACTCCAGATATAATACAGATACCTTGAATCTGTTTTGATAAGTCTATTGAAAAAACAAAACAATCCAGTTTGGCTAACGAGATATAGTTTTGATACATTTTACTGTCAGTGCTTTTCTGTATCACTCAGAATGAGAAAATCTTTTTATTCCTGATGTGGAGAGAGATTGCCTTAGAAACCGTGCTCTGGTGAAGAGAAGTCCTGGGATTTTACCAGCCTCGTGATGCCATCAGGCACCGGAGCAAGATTCCATATGTGCTTTGAAAGTGATAGGGAGTGAATTGCCAAAATTTGCATATTCCAGCAGGAGGTCAGTGAGCAATGACAAGACTTTAGGGGTAGCTGATGTGTATGTTTAGTCCATCGTGCTGGGCAGAGCTAATGGGGAGTTGTGTGTTTTTTTGAGTAGAGGCAGCTTATTCTAATGCACATATACATGTCGCTATAGGATGCAGCGGCTGAACCAAGAACATCTTGGCGGGGGTGTGCAGCCTGCATGGAGGACGATGCTGCGGACACGCTGGATATGGCCATTGCACCTCTTCCCTGTGTGCTGCAGTAGGCAGCTTTATGGGTTTCTGTTCATACAGACCATCAGACTTACACTCGCCCTTGTTCATACTATATTTGAACCCTTCACCTCAATTGTAAGTGATTATATCAGCATGTGACCAAGACAGAGCCTTTTTTTCTGATATTTTTTGGATAAAATGTAAGTAGCATTCAATGCCACTCTAGCTGGCTTTCAGAAAGATTTGTGTTTTTTTGTTGTGAGCTGGATATTATAACTAATGACTTAAAGTAAAAAATTACTGGACAGATGCTGCCTTCATGTCAAGTCTGATTGAGTAAATGCCAGTGAAAAGTAGTTCCTCATAACAGATTCATCTTCTAACATTGAGCGTATCAGGATATCCTTGACAACAAAGTTTAAAAGAAGAGCAAAACAAATGCACTCGTTGGCTGAAAAATTAAGTGGCCCAAACTTGGATTGATCACTTCCTCATTGCACGGTTCAGTTCCTCAGAGTGTCCCCTGCTCATCCGTCTGTTCAGCACTCTCATCTCAAACCCTTTATGTACTTCAGAAGTAAGAAGGAAAGCAAGGTGATTGCTGAGAAGATACCAAAGTAGCCAAAGAGCATGCCAAGAAAATAACATATAGACATTAATCCAATAAGTTTATGTATAAAATTCTTCTTCTGAAGCCCATAGTGTTTTCATTTCCAGCTATTTTACAGCTATTGGTGATGGCTCTCCATCTAACAGGTACAGTAGCACTGAGTTCTTTTCTTGATTTTATTTTACATATGCACATAATCTTTATGTTTGTAGAGAGACAGGCATATTGTTAAGTCTCTAAGCTTGATGGGCTGTACTACTGTTCAGATTTGGAAGCGGGGGGATTTGTCTGTAGTTAGCGAGAATATATAAAACAAATAATGCTCTTTCTTTGAAGGATGGAGCATATTTTATCTGAGATACTGCATGCATTGAAGCCTCTCCTTGCCTGTGTTATCCACACTGTCACAATCCAAGTAAAAATAATAATAAAGGAAAAAGCCAAAGTAAGGTGCAAGATCAATATGAATGATGTATGGAGTCTTAAAGGATGTATGAAAATGTGAATGGCTAAACAGAGTAGTAGGTATCTTGTATCAGAGTCCTCGGTGACTGTTGTGAAGAAAGAAAATGGCCTCCCTTATGGTGGCTGTTTATCCCAAATAATGTATCTACAGAAAAAAACAAATGACTATCTTACATTTTTTCAACATCGCTCTTGTTTTAATAATACTTAGTCAGGAGTTGCACTTTTGGAATAGATCCCAACTGGGCAAGTTATTCTGTGAACGCATAATATCTTGTTAGGAAGCCATTCAAAAGCAAAGTTTAAGTTTAACTGAGTTGAGGCTTCTTAAAATATAAGGGAGTTTGGGTCAAGGATCTGATGGGAATGCAGGATTGTGGCATTCTGGGCTGCTCCACGTTCTTACACTGGCACTAGCCCAGAGGGCACTTTTGCTTTTTCTGAACTGTCTCTGCATCGGTACAGATCTTTTGCCCTCAATAAAGGAGTCTGACTTCTACAAGAGTCTTTTTATAACAGCAATCTGTGGCCGAGTTAGTTTTTTTTCATTCATAGAGTTTGACTCTTTTACATGATTTAATTTCAGGTTTCATGGTTTTATTTTTGCTTGGGGGTGCCTAACCAAGGAGGAGGAGCTGCGGAGAAGGCAAGAGAAGAGAGAGGAAGGGACATTAGTTTCACTTCTGCAGGTGATAGCAAGGTACATTTTTAAGGGAGGAGGCTGCTGATATAGTTCTTTCCTCTGCATTATATAATCAGCATCTTGAATCTTATGCCACTTCCATGCTCTTTTACAAATAAAGTCAGGATGATTGTTTCAGCTGAACATCATAAAGACAGAGGAACTCCAGCAAACCAACTCCTTGTGAAGCGCTTGGTTTCCCTGGGTGCTCAATGTTGGCTGTGTGAGACCTCCTGCCAGGAGAAGCTTTAAGAGAAGAAGAAACAAGTTCTGCACAAGGTCAGAGTCATTTGTGTAGCTGGAGCACTGCACTTTTTAAATACTATTTGTATTGACAAAAATCTGCCTGTTACATGGCTGCCATGTCAGGTCATCCAGGCATGCTCTTATTTATGTAGATGATTAAATTTTCACCAATTAAAGTTTAGGGATCAGTTCTGGGTCAGAAGGGGAGGCCGTTCATGAAATGTGCAGTGTGTCTGCACTTTGTGAATGAATGACTTGGTCCTTACGTGCACGGCCTGGTTTGCAGCATACAGTGTTATACTCTGAGCTGATTCCTGTTGTACTTCACAGGAGTCTTCTTTTTGATACTGAAAGAGTTAAAAGAGGTTCAAAATATTTACCCTTGGCTACACATTACAAGTAACAGAGATAAGACATGAAGTCTATTGTAGGAATTTGTGGTGCATATGAAAAGAGAGGTCCTGGCTAAGACATTTCCCTGGGTCTGAAGGAGCAGCATGCTCCTTAGGGATACAAGAATGTGCCTGTGCCAGTCTCTGAGGTTTTCCTGGCTGTATTGTGATTCAGCTATGGATCCTGTGCATGCTCTCCCTGCTGTGTTGTGAGTAGGAAAGAGGTGTTCCACACAGCAGGCTCTTTCAGTGTCCTTCTCAAGGGTCTGGGGCTTGTCTGAGAGCAGCTCAGCAACACGCACAGTATTGGTGTGGTGGGTACACAGAAGGTTTTGTGAAGTGTCACCTGTTGTTGCTCAGAGATGGGAAGATCCAAAGGTGAAAGCCTGACACAGTAGTGAAATTTGGGAGGGAATGTGAGAAAGCACAGAAGGAAAGAAAAAAGTGGCAGGGGCAATCCAGATTTTTGGAAGAAGAAAGTAGGAAGAGGATGGTGTTCATTTACAGTGAATGTCAAATGTAGCATTAGCAATTGGCCAAGAAGATTTTTCACTTCTTTCTGAAGAACTGGAGGTCCATTGCTGGCCCCCTCTCTGCAAAAGAACAGATAGCTGCTTTGCTCTTTTCTTTTTGAGGGAACCATCACTGCAGCATCTTGGGTTGTGTACAGTTAATGAAAATCAAGATAAAGGCTAATGAGCCAGTAATAAGCAAGAGTATGAGCTCATTGCAAAATTTAACTGTGGACATAATCAAGGAGATTTACAGCATCCATTTTAAAAATTATTTACATCTCCTGTGGCAAGTTGCTATTAATGGAGCATAAATCAATAAGAAATTAGTTCCAAACTGTTCCTAAGGCTGTGTGAACTGCAAGAAAATCCTAGCAGGCAATTCATAAAAAGGAGCCTGGGAGAAACATGTGGCCGCTGTGGCTTTCCCAAAATCTGCAGACTGAAGAAGTCATTAAAAGGCCCGTTTCAAGAGGGGGCTGCGTAGTGGCAGATCTGCTCGTAGCTCCAGGGACCCTCTGGGCACAGAACAGTACTCCCAGGTCATGCAACCACCCCAACACAGGCACATTCCCTCTCTTTCCCCTTCTCTCCCTGCCTCACTCCCTCCCCTCCTCCCTTCCTCTGCCCATCCATCTCTGCAAAGGCCAAACACAGAGTTGCTCCCAGCTAAAGGAATGACTCCCGTTAACTCCAGTATGCTCCAGCCTGGACTCTAAAGGCACAATCCAGATCTCAACGTTGCTTCAAGAAGAGACCATCCCTGCAACACTAATAATACACAGCGTGTCCAGCATCTCCAAACAGCCCTTTAGCTTGACTCACATGAAGACGTTTTCCATGGTTATTCTCAGGCACCCAAACTCTTGCAGGTACATGGCTGGAGGGGGGGAGAGTGAAGCCATCAGGAAAAGGAGATGTTGTCTTCCTGACAACTTTCGTTCTTTGATTCGAGGTTGATGAAGTCCCCCCACTCCCAGGGGAATAACAGTTCCTTGCCCAAGCACTACGGATAGTGCATGCAGAACGGTGAGGAGCTGAGGGACGTAATGGCAGTGGTGAGAGGTAAAGACAGATTTGTGTGTCCTTAGAAAAAGCCACTGAACTGTCAGCCTCAGTCTTATCGTTCTCCAGTGGAACTGAATTTTGACAGAAAATGCCAAGGCAGTTGTCATAGTTATATGTATAGTCTGCATACCCTTAATTCAGTGTGGCATGAATCTAGCCATTCAATTACTTTGGAACTAGGTAGGTTTGATCTCACTTCCAAGGTCTCTCTGAAACATTTTGCCTTTAAAATCCTCCGTTTGTGATTTTATTGCATGATATCTCTGTGTATGCGGCCTCAAAAAAGCTTAAACCGACGTGCAGGCAGAGTGAGAGCGTGCCGAGGGAGCTGCAGAAGCAGCACGCTCGGGAGAGCGCGGCTCCTGTGCCAGCCTTTCTACAGGGTGCGATGGTTAGGCACCTAGTATTGAAACAGCAAGGGCATTCCTGAGAAAAGGAGCTAAATCCTGATGTCCTGGCAAACCTTTCAGGCAAATAGATTGTCACTGACACACACTCAGGGTTCCCGTAGCCAGCACAGCTGTCCTGCCAAAGGCTTCATCCAGCTCACAGGGGTTGCAATGTAGCTGAAAGCTGGACCTAGGAAGGCCAAAATCCCCATAGGAGAAAAAAAAAAAGGAATGGTGGGAATGTGATTTAGGCCTGCTCGCAGTACACGATCTCTCTCCTGCAAAAGAAGAGCAATGAAATGCCAGGTTTAACATTCATGAACGATGTTCACTCGTCACTCTGTGCCAACAGCGATGGGGACGCCCTGGGCTCAGGGCTCAGGGGGCCAGCCGTGTTGGTGTGAGTAGCTCCAGCTCAGCAGAAATGTGAGTATGGTGCTTCTGGACTTGAGGTGGCTCACAAAGATTGCAAAATAACAATATCAGTAAATTAAACCTGTATGTTGGTACTGGTCTGCCTTATCCTTACTCATCTCCTTTCTGCATGAGGCTTGTGCCAAACTCGGCTTGTGCCAAACTCTATCTTCTTTGGTACAGCCAGTGCAAAGTGAATGTGATGCTTCAGGAGCAGAGACAGTTGAAGTAGGATGTCTTTACTCAGAGAGCTGAGCTTGCTGATTTGCTGGAGTGTTGTTACGAGTTTCGGAAAATCTGATAATGACTTAGTTTAAAATGCATCAAACGTTCCTGGAGCTTGCTAACTGATTGTTGCGAAAATAATCATTATGGTGCATTATGCTGAAGTGTTTGTTTTATACTAATTGTTCTGACCTTCTTCATCTGTATTTGATGAGATTTCTATGCATAATTAAAAGGCCCTCCAGGAAAAAATTAAAAAAATTGTCAGCAAACTAATCTATAGGACAAGTAAATGCAGATCATTCCGATCACCTTAATTCACTTAAAAATCAGCCTTTCTTTTTTCTTAAGACTTCCTTCATCCATGCTTAGTATGAGCTAATTATAAGCTGCTTTAGCCTATTATTAAGCTGCATACAGATTTTTTTCCATTCTGAAGCCCAGGTTTTTCATTTGCTTGTTGTATAAAGCAGACAGATGTTTCTTTGGAAATACAAAGTGGAGCAGTATACAGAGAAAATATCCTTTGCAACATATCATATGGTGGGGCGACATACCTTGCAAAGGTCCCTGGCACTTGCCAGGTGTCTGCCTCAGGCTGAGGTTCCTCTTTTATCACTCAGCCATGGGGCTGAGCCTAGAGGGAAATATTTTGTTCAGTCTCTCTCAGAAAGAACAGTGCTGCTCATATTGAGGGGGGCTCATTTGAAAGCAGAATGATCCTATGCCTTCAGAAGGGGACTTCAAGTTTGGCAGGTGCCTTGTGAAGATTTTGTGTTTACAGTCTCCTGGAAAAGTCACCTGAATGTGGTTAATTTATTAAGGCCATGGGAGGAAAAATAAAGGGGAGCAAATGGAGGGAGCTTTACATTTTCTGTAAAGTTGGGGTGAGGAGCTAGGTGGAAATGTGGAGGGTTGGAGCAGAGCACAGGCCCTGGGAGAGGTGCAGAGTGATTTTCATTGCCTTGCTGCAATCGTAAGGCCATTGCAGCACTGATGATGGAGCAGTGAGAAGGTGCTGCTAGTGTGGGAAGGGCACAGCAATATTTGTTCATTCACTTTGCTCCTTATTTTTGCAGGATTGTCTTGGAAATTGCTTTGCCTTGATCTATATCCTGTTCAGTTTATTCCTCGATGACCTGGATGAGGGGACAGAGTGCACCCTCAGCGTGTTTGCTGATGATCCCAAGCCAGGAGGAGTGGCTGGTATACTGGAGGCTGTGCTGCCATCCAGAGGGACCTGGACAGACTGGAGAGATGAGCAGAGAGGAACCTCGTGAGATTCAGCAAAGGCAAGCACAGGGTCCTGCCCCTGGGGAGGAACAACCCCAGGGACTAAGACAGACACCCTCCCCCTGCAGAGAGGGACCTGGTGGACACCAAGCTCACCGTAAGCTGGCAGTGCACCCTCGTGGCCAAGAAGGCCACTGGGATCCTGGGTGCACTGGGCAGAGTGTTGCCAGCAGGTTGATGGAGGAGATCCTGCCCCTCTTCTCAGCCCTGGTGAGGCCACATCTGCAGTGCTGGGTCCAGTGTTGGTCTCTCCAGGAGGAGAGGGGCATGGAGCTACTGGAGAGAGTCCAGCGTGGGCTACAGAAATCATCAGGGACTGGAGCATCTCTATTGTGAGGAAAGGCTGAGAGAGCTGGACCTTTCCGCCTGGAGAAGAGAAGACTGAGAGGGATCTTATCAGGGTACACAAATACTTAAGGGAGGGTCAAGAGGATGGGGCCAGGCTCTTCTTAGCGCTGCCCAGAAACAGGACAAGAGGCAACGAGCACAAATTGAAGCACAGGAAGTTCTGCCTGAATTTGAGGGAAAACTTCTTGCCTGTGGGTGGCAGGGCCCTGGCACAGGCTGCCCAGAGAGGCTGTGGAGGCTCCTGCTCTGGAGACCTTCCAAACCCCCCTGGGTGCCACCCTGTGCCCCGTGCTCTGGGTGTCCCTGCTGGAGCAGGGCGCTGGACTAGAGGTCCCTTCCAACCTTTGCCATTGATGATTGATGATATCCCACTGGTAGTTGTACTGGCAGCCCCAGCACAGGAAACTGCTGCAAATAGAGCCCACATGTTTGTGTCAGAAAAATTAAACCCAGTTAAAGTTGATGTTAAAAGTACTGTGCTGGTTCTTTCCTTTCTCTTATTCTCAGCCATTATGGTATTGTTAGGGTGAGTATCTGCTTTATTGCCTCTGTAAATTGCCTGTCCTTTTGTAGCTTCAAAGGAGGCAAAGGGCAAGAAGGCTCTGGGACACTGCTGATGAGCGGTTAGGGAAGGAGAAGGTAGTCAGGGTGGAGATATGTGAAAGGACCGAGTCCGGGTAGGACATCGAGTTTGTTGGGGGTCTTGCAGAGCTCAGCATGAAGTAGCTTTCATCCAGGGATGTAAGCGAGCTCGCTGCCAAGCCTGTATGTAAATAATAAATGCTGGCTATGACAGTTTTCATGTCCATGACTGGAAATGGATATACATGCACACATTTCTAAATAAGACCAGGATGTTTTCCAAAGTGTTGTAAGTGCATGTGACAAATCTACCGAGTTCACTAAATAGAATTAAAGGAGATCAGGCGTAGAAGGATGAGAACCAGAGCTGAGCCCTCAAGGGCAAGTGCCCAGTTGCATAGCACCCCTGCGCTTGCATAACCAGATTTGCATCTCTAGCGCTCATCCTTCCTACAGCCTTGACATTTTAAGTTGGGCAATAGAAGTAAAATTGCATCAATTCATTAATTTTTAAAAGCAAACTTTGAAAAGCAACTGGGATGCATTTTGAAGAAAGGCATATAGTTAGAAAGGTTAATTGTTGTTTCAAGCTGCTTGGTAAAATCAATAGAATTTGGAATTGTTACGTTCCTGGTGTCTGGGTTTTGTGAAGAAATGAGCTAAGGGCTCATTAGGGCTATGCCTGGCCGTGCCGGAGCCCGGGAGTTCGGGCCTCGGAAGCACAACGCACCGGCCGGCTGGGGAGTCGGGAGCCGCTGCTCAGCCCTGAGCGGCACAAGTGGCTCACGCTGCTTTTCAGTAATGGGAAATGAAGGAAATGTGGCCTTGGCAAAGGGCAGAGCAGGTTACTGGAGTATGTGGTTGTGCATGTGTACCATCCCAAAGCCATGGCAAAAGCTGCGGGGAGGATCATTAAGGGAGTTCCTGGGCCAGCAAGGACACCGCATACAGGGATTTTTTTTGTTCCTGGTGTACCCATGCGTCACGGTAGCATCCTTAAGGACATATAGTCACTTTTTTCTCCTCCCCCTTTGGAGAAGCACAGAAGTGGCAGCGCTCACGCAGTGCACGGCTGTCCCCTGTTCTAGCTTACCCTGTTTGCACAGTCCCCGGCGCCCGTGCCGCTGCGCAGAATTCACCCCTCCTCGCTGGCAGCCCGTGGGCAGCCGCTCCCCGCTCCGCGCGCGGCTCCTCGGAGCAGCCCCGGGCGATGCTCCGCGCGCTGCTCTCGCCCGGCCACCCACCGGCCCCGTCACGCCGTGCGCCCGGGCCCTCTCCAGCTGCCTCGCTGCAGCGCAAATGAAATAACAGCTTTTAGCTGGAGTTAATAGATTTAGATGATAAAACTCAGCAGGAGATTTGTTAGGAACATGAGTGAGCAGCCCTGGAAAGACAAAGCTTTCTAAAATTAATATGCCATTCCTCAGGAAGCGGCGGTTTTGAGACCCTTCTGGCGCTTGCAGCATGCAACGGTTCAAAGCAGCCTGATCAGGGCTGTTGTTCTTTTATGAGTGGTCCCCCCACGCAGCCACCTCTGCGCACGCCGCTGCAGAGCCTCTGCTCTGAGCGGCTCCGGTCTGAGTGGCACTTTAACCGTGCAGCTGATCCGCTCTCTTCCTCCACACAGATCTTACGTTCGTGCAGCGATGTAAAATCAAACACTCATTTGTCTGAACTCATCTAATGGGGAACACCTTTGCATTCTGGCTTCTGAATGCATGCAGCACATTCACCTATATATATATGTATTTATATATATGTGTATTTAGAGCTACGTATGTCCAAAATGTACATGGAGCAATGATTGTACCTGGCTAAATTCATATGCTAATATACGTTAAAACTTTAAGTTTTATCTGAATATTGTTGATTAAATCTAGTTCTAATGTTTGCATCTTTTTACCCATGGTCTAGCAGAAATATGTGTTTTAGTTACCCTCTACTGCCCTTCTGGGCTCTGCTACAAATGTACCCTTGGATTTTTCCCCTCCTACTCTTAATGGTAGGAAAATTCCATCGAATTTTTTGAATTCAGCATGAGCATGGATTTTGCACCCATTATCTACCAAACACACTCAAAGATGGAGCAAATGTTGCCTGCGTGAACAGACAAGCTGATGCAGTCGTACAAAGCAACGACGGTTCAAGCTGGCGGCAAACCTGGTGCCTGGCAGTTTAGAGGGCACCAAGCTTCTTGCTGAGTGCAGGAAGCACAGTCCCACAGGCTCAAGTTATTTTGGGACATCAAGCATGACAGTTTGGGGGGGCCAAAACCAAACTCCCCTGGCATTTCACAAACTTCAGTTCTGTGACTGTGCTCAAAGAGAAGAGAGAGGTTCAACTTTTTATTTTCATCCTCATTAAAGAAAGCATGACTCTTTGAGAAATAACAATGTGAAAAAAAAATCTTTAGTAAAAGGCAGAGGGCTCCCAGGACCTAGGAAAATAGGGAAACAGCCTGAATATCAAAGGCTGTATTTTTTCCCTCCCATTTCCACAGCAGGAGGCTGTGAATTTTAAGTGTGCAGCGTGATGGAGAGAAGCCCTGGCGCCTGTCTTGGCAGCGGAGAAGTTGCCGTCCCCGAGGGGGATCTCGTGTGGGTGGTAAGGGCTTGGTGAGTTTTGTTTCTGTGGGCAATGATTACCTAGGCTCCCATTTCAAACAGAACGGGGCTTGACTGGAACTTGCCCACCTTCCTTGGACCTCATGGATTCAGTTAGGATTTTGCTGTTGCTCCCATTTTGCAGCTTATGATGATTGAGGAGAATGAAATAAATAGCTGCAGAAGTTTCTTGGTGTCGCATATTGTGCTGTTGTTGTACAAAGAGAAGAGCTTTGCAGAGCTGCTCTGGAGCAAATCTGTAGCTGGTGAGGAGAACGCTCAGCACTGCCCTCCCATACATACCCCTGCAGCACCTGTGTGGCACCCGGGGACTTGGCTGCGAGTCCATGCACGGTGATGGAGTTAGATGTCTTTTAGAAAACCTCCAATGCTCCATGCAAATCAGAGATTTAACTGGTAGGACGGGGGAACTTGCAGTCCAAAGGTTTATCACGCTCAGCAATCTTCTGATCCGAGATAAATGCCCTGCCTGCTCGATCATGGGTGCCAGCAATACATGCCAGCTGCTGTGATTTGCAAGAGGGCTGATTTTTGTGCTTCACTTCAGCAGAGGTAATTTTAAGTTTCCAGTTACCATTTAACAAAACCTTTAATTACTGATTTCGATACTGAGACAAAGACGTGAGAACTGAAACGCTTAGGGCGGTGTTTGGTCCCCAGGCTGGGGTTGGGATCGGCAGGGCCCGGGCAGCATTGCAGCGTCACTGAGCGCAGGGCCCGGCACTCAGGTAATGCAGCCTGGACCCGATTTACCATGACCTGGATTTCATTCCTTTGGCTTCTGAGCCCCTTCAGCACAAAACCACGCTGAGCCGCAGTGCTGCGGGAGTTCACATGGGGCTGGGAAGGGAGCACAGGGGAGTTCTTAAATTCCCCTGGGCAGTGTCACTGTGAAGTAAGTGTGGCTGAAAGCGGAGCAGAAAACAAGAAGGGACTTGGCCGCTGCACATGTCTGCTGTCATCTCTTCCCCTGGCACATCGGGGCTGTGCGTGGCACGTGCCGGCGTGGAGCTCCCTGCAGAAACACCTGAGCGCTGCCATGTCCAGCGTGCACAGCTGCAAGGGACTTGTTTCCCTTTGTAATTCCAGTCATTTTTAATAAGCAACTTGAAATTGGGTTCTTAATGAAACTCTCTGACTTTGAGAGATGCTAATTATGCTCAGGAAAGAAAAATCACTAGTGTGTGGTCTGGCCACAGCTCTTCATGAGTTTGTAGCATTCATTCCCAGCACTTGCATTATAATTACACATTTAAAAAAAGAAAAAACAAAACTACTTGATTATATGCCCAGAGCTGAAAGCTGACTTGTTGTTCTTGAAGACAAAGGATGAACTTGGCAGACCGACTGGCAGCCCTCTGCGGTTAAGACTCTGCTGGGTTTTGGGGTCATCTGCAGCTGTAATCCTTTAGGAAACCAGGTCTGACAGAAGTGTCAGCTCCTCAGGTGCCCTGCAGGCTTTTAAACCTGTATCTTTGTTTTCTACTCTGCGTGTTGCTAAAGCGAGACGAAAGCAGCAGATGGGGAAATGTAGTACATCTTTCCGAAATACACGTTTGTTCAGGAAGTAACAATTTCACTTGTGATGTCAGGTAACCAAGCAAGTAGCTCTGCACGATGTGGTATTATTACTAAAAGATTATTTTCAAAAATAACAGTTTTTTATTACTGGACATAGTCCATGCAGCTTTCCCCTGGAAGTTTCAATACTTCAAAGATTTTTGGCAAAAAAAAGGCCTTGGAGAAATTGTTTTGTTCCACAAATAAGCTGTTTCCAAGGCAATTTCATTCAAGTTAATTTGTCAGCATTTTAGTTTAATTGGTCTATTAAATAATAACAACCTAAGCATTTTTATTTTTTGTATTTTTTTGTGTACATTGTTATTTCTGTATTTTCTGTTTATTTGAAGTATTAGTGGTTGGACTACCCAGCAGTGAAGAATCTATTATATACTGTACTATTAATCATTTGGCAGTCATTTGTCTAGAGGCTGCCGAGATAAGAATCGCTGAATTTGGCTGTCTCACATGGGACTATTATGGTCTTCATTTTGGTGAACAGGACTTCTAGCTGTATTTCCAGGACTGTAGAGCAGTGGGGGAAAAAAAGCTTTTTCATAGGCTTAAGAAAAGAAATTTTCTCAAGGCACTTTTACATTAGACTTTGATGAAATGTAGGTGGTAATACCTTTTATATTCCTGCATCAGAGACAAATGGATATTTTTGTGAGAAGGAGGTGAATGAGCTGTTTCACTTTGCCTTAGAGCCATGCAGAGAAAACT
Source organism: Nothocercus julius (assembly GCA_013398735.1). Lineage (NCBI taxonomy): Eukaryota > Metazoa > Chordata > Aves > Tinamiformes > Tinamidae > Nothocercus > Nothocercus julius. Next base: position 3,378,212 of record VZSV01000060.1, on the reverse strand, counting down.
TAACAAAGTCTGATCATGAGATTTGGTAATACCATCTGGGAGAAATACCTTTGAAAAAAGGGCAGCAAGATTTTCAAGTTCTGCTTCCATCCTCTTCTTTAAATCCTGTGTATAACATCCATGGATGCTAGAAGGGCTGGCAGGAGTGGGGTGAAGCAGTGTGCTGCTCCTGGCTTGGAGAAGGGGCTGGAGTCTGCGCTGCAGCATGGATTGGTGCCACATGGAGCACGCGAGGAGCATTCCTGCTTGTGCTCGAGCATGGGGAGGTAGCACTGAGCGTGCGAGGAGCATTCCTGCTTGTGCTCGAGCATGGGGAGGTAGCAGTGAGCACAAGGAGCATTCCTGCTTGTGCTCGAGCATGGGGAGGTAGCACTGAGCGCGAGGAGCATTCCTGCTTGTGCTCGAGCATGGGGAGGTAGCACTGAGCGCGAGGAGCATTCCTGCT